>VXBR01003550.1:571216-599907 GCA_013400215.1 Cisticola juncidis
AAAAAAAGAAAAATCAGCCTAAGGGCACTTCTGGTGAGAGAAATTGCATCCTGAACTTGTTTCCTCTGAAAGCTGCAAAATAATCTTTTATTGGAATTTGTCAGGCAGCCTTAACTACAGTCAGTGACCCAAGTGCACAGGAAGTACCTAAAGTTCATTTTCTGTGGTTATGATCTAATACACAATTAATATGCACTGTTTTGGTGTTCTACAGCAAAGTAATTGCTTAAGTGTTCAAGAATAATTGATATGGGACCTAAAGGTACAAAGTTAGAGCTGTTCAATTTGTCTTACAAAAGGAACTTCCTCCTGCCCTTCCCCTGCCCCTTCATTCATTTGTTTAAGTCACTTAATACAAAGATCAGTGTTCCCTTAGGAGTCTGTGGAAAATAATTTCTTTATTCCTTGTTACCTGTTTAGAGTACAAAGCCTTTGGGAAAACAATTGCTCCATGCTGTTTCCTTCTAATACAAGGAATAGTGGAGTCACCAGCTGTTGAAGGAACGCAGACAAATAGAACCACCTTAGCTGGGTTAAAAATTCAAGAGTTCACAAACTTTCTGAGCAGTAGCATCTAACCAGGTTCCAATTCATAAGTTTTAACTGGAAATAGATTTTGACTGCTACCTTCAAATGTTATTGCCAGCCTGGTATAACAGAACACTAAAATGAGGTGTATTACATCACTCCTTTTTTGTTGGAAAACAGTCCCATATTTTGTGACTGTTGCTAGTTTAGATGAGGCAGAGTACACAGCAATGGCACCATCTACCCACAAACCCAGAACAATCCCAGGGGAATTGTGCAGTGCCTGCAGCTCTGCAAGGTTTTGTTGACTGCTCTCTCCTACCTGGATGAGCTGGGATGCAATTGAAAGCACTGGCAGTATCTCCCCCAAGCTGCCAAGTCATCCCAAAGTGTGGGAGAACAGAGGAATTTCTTTCTCACCTGTAGGTGTAGAGAACCATCACAGTTGTAAGCTCTCAGTCACATAGAGAGGTGGGCAAAACCAACAACCTGTGTGACTGGAGTCCATACGGCCAGAAACAGTTCTAGAGAAGAGAGAAGTTTAAAACCGCTCTTTCAGAAAGATGTAAACTTGAAACTCTACACTGGGAAGAATTTCATGTAATATATAATCCTGCTCTGGGTTCACTTAAATTTATTTAAAAATTACATCCTCAGAGGCAAACTTAAATGGTGAGACAATTGTCAAAGAAGGATAAATCCCTTCTTTCCTAACGTTGTAAGTCAAGGTTGTTGTAAATCAAGGCTGTTGTAAATCAGGGTTTTACTATGGAGTGAGAAATGCTTTCACTCCAATATTTGTTCATGCCTTGATCAAAACAAAACCTAAACCAACACAAAAAATCTGCAAAGGTGGAATGCAGGATCCCTGCATTTCATCTATTTTATTATCCTCCTGCTTTCTCTTTGCATGATGTCATCATGCAAAGCTACACAGCACAATTTGAACTGAAACAAAGAGCTTTGTGCTGATAAATGGAATGTTTCAGTCTATCAAAATTACTTCCCTACTTGAGAGAAAAATGCTTGATTCTTCCCCAGGAAGCTTTATTTTCTAAAGCCTCACATGTTCTGCTGCTGAAGTAGGCACACAGCATATTTTTTACTGACCCTTATATTTTCCCTTTTTTTAGCCAAATATATGTATTTTATCTAAAGATATATGTGGATAAATAATCTAAGGAAATACTTCTAAGTCAGACAGCTATGGATTGTCTGAACATTAAACCCATATCTTTTTGCAAAACAGAATGAACCTAGTTAGGTTACCATGAGGACTGAATGCTGTTGAGTACTTTTGTATGGCTTTTGCACATTTTTCCTAGACTTCTTTCCTCACTGTAGTTATTTTCTTCATGATCATGTTTTAGCTAGAGAAGGCAATCCTGTCTAAAAAATCAGAGTTGATTTATTTGGAAAAGAAAGTGCTATGTAACTGAACCCTGCAGGAGGAATTCCTGGTGTTACAGGTTTGTTGGAGATGACATGCCAAGCTGAAATGGAAAACCTCTGGTACCATTGCTCCTTGGGGCTGGACTCCCCTCTGTCTGGAGAGGAGGGGTTGTGGGGTTCCCAGGAGAAGCCCACTCTGGAGGTGAAGGTGCTGTGCTGGGATTCACCTCCTCTGCCTCCCACACTGCAGGAATCATAGAAGATTCTGCAGAGGTTTTATTTTTCTTCTAAATGAGCAATAGATGCTTATGTGCTGTAAAGCCTCAGCTTTCCTGCATTTCTTTCCTGTCTCACTTGTCCTGTAAAACGGGGAATGTGCTTCATCCCCTTTCAGTGCTTGCTTACCTCCCAGAGATGTTGTAAGGGGAACCACACTAAAGATTGCAAGCTACAGTAGGAATGGAGCTGTACCAGCACATTAAGAGACAGACAAAAGGATGGATATTATCCCCAAGGGGCAAAAATCCCCTGCCATTCCTGTGACACCTACAGAAACCAGTGCAATATATTCAGTAGCTTCCACAATGGCAATAGAAAACTACTAAAGTAGAGAGAGCTGGCCAGCAGGTAAGCCCAAACAATCTCTGTTCAAGGGCAGATTTTTAACTTGGACCTTGTTCCTGGTTTGACATCTTTGCATTATTGCTTTTTTTAGCTTTGTGAAACACAATCATTATCTTTCTTATATGAATTTCAGACTTAATTCTATCTGGCTCTCAAATGCAGCATCGACCCAGAGAAACAGCATCACTTAATACCAAACACTTTGGTATTAAGGCCACCACTTGGGTTGCCCTGTCAGGTGATGTGGGGCAGGGACAATGCCATGGGTCAGCTGCGGCCCACCCCAGAGCTGCTGGGTACACAGGGACTGTCACAAACACACATCAGCCACCAGGGACCTCACAGCCAAAGCCACAGGGCTTCTGTTCATTTCCAGGTAGGACTGACCTCTGTGGACAGGATTTGCAGTGGATTCAAAAATCCCTTTAGACTGACTGGAGGCATCCTGGAACTCAACATGTGCACTGCTGGTGGTGAGACCTGCAGAGGGAAAACTTTTGGAGCTGAGGGTGCACAAAGGCAGCGTCTGACCCCTGAGCTTCACAGAGCAGCCAAACACAGTGAGCTCCTGGTGACTGAATGAGGGTTATCCACAGATGTGATTTTGTGTCTAGTTGAATAAAAACATTTGAGAGAATTACGAATTGGTGGTGTGAATATATTCCTCCATTTCTGGAAAGGAAATAAGAGCAAATTTTTCCTTGCCTTGGTACTTCCTTAGTGGTAACTGCAGTTCCCTGACATTTGTCCTCACTCTCTTTTTCTCCCTGTCCCTGAGGAGAAGTGAGTTGATGTCAGAGATATTTACAAGTGTATACAGGTGTATCTGATCATCCAGCAGAGAGACTGGGAGAAGTGCAGAGCTCAGTGATTCACTGTCTCTGGAGCCTGTCACATCTATTCTGAACAGATATTCCATATAACAGGTGCAGTATCTGATCATAAAAAGTGTGTCCTTTATATCACAGCTCTGATGCATGGCTTTATGGTTTTATTACAGTGTTTCACACAGAAGAAACTAGAGTCATACTCAATAAATTCCAACAATGGGGGCACAATTCAACCTCCTAGCAATATTTAGAGATCATCATCTTAATGAGTAGTGGGCAATTTAGACAAATCATGGAATCATGGAATAATAACATTTTATGCTTGGAAAAACCACTTTGTGAAGAGTAGTGATGTTTAATATGTACTGTGCCAATATACAGACCCCAGGTGTTGACCCCAATTGCAAGTGAAATTGGTAAAGGCACATTTTACACTTGATCCCATAGGTAAAGATATTTGTTCAATGGAAGGAATACATTTGGACATCTTTTACATCATCTTGCTTACTGCAAAACATGATTTAAATGCCACACTAAAATCCTATTAGAAAAATTTGATGTGGCCCCAAAGCACACTTTCTTCCATTCCATGCTATTTGCTGTCAAATAAATATGTTCATTTCTAACAGAATAGGAAGATACATCTATTTTGTTTAACATCCTTGGACTGGAGGTGAAATGGGAATAGACTTTAGTGCTCCTACATGAGCACTGCAGCTCAGATCAGAAGAGCACTTTTGAGGTGAACAGGGCCATCTTCCCCACTTGTTGTATTCTAGCTCACACTGGAGGGTGTTGGGGCATGCAAACCAAACTCCTTTCAGGCAAAACTAAACCAGAAGAACCCCAGGGGCCTGCCCAATGTATCCCAATGCTAATGGGTCTTCTGGTCTTGCTATTGAGTCTTTCATCATTCAGCCACTTATATTTATCTGTTGAAGATTGGTGTTTCAGTTTTCCTTGAGACTGCCTAGCCCCAGGATGCTCTGTGGGCTGCTGGGGGTGTGTTTGGAATCTCTGTGCTCTAGAGGAGGAGGGGGACTAAAGCTCCCTGTGGCTCTCAGCTCCTCTGGATGCCCTGTCCCTCCCAGGATCCCTCCCAGCTGTGTTTGTGTACCTGAGTTTTGCACACTGCATTTCAGATGTGGCTGCTGCACAGAGGTGACTCTGGCTGCTGGGGACAGCTCTGCCTGTGTGTGCCCACGCTGATTGTGGGGACAAGAAAAGCACTGGAATGTGTCAATGTGTAGCAGTAGGTTTACAAAAGCTGATACAATTCTGGACAGTCAACACTGGAGAAGGAGACAAATAATCACTGTGAGCTGGTACTCACCTGATCCTTTCCTTCTCTGCTCAAATGCAGAGCAGCTCCAATTTCTACAGCCTAAATTGCATTCTGGGCCCCACACAGTGCTGAGACCTTTGGTTTCAGGAAGGAAAAAACAGAGAAGCCATGCCGGTTTTTAGCACAGATTCTTTTGCACCTCTTCAGCTACCAAAGCCTCTCATTTTGTACCAAGTTCTGAATTCCAGCTTCACTCTGGACTCTGGCCAGAACCCACTCTAATGGGAATTCAGGGTTGCCAGAGTGATGATTACCAAACACATTCCCAGTTTGAGGCTACAGGTACAAAACAGGCACTGAGAGGTTTGGGTGAGCCCAAAACAAGGCCCTTAAAATAACAAGGCACAGGTTATGTTAGGAGAGGGGTATGAGCCAGGTTTGCTCAGCTTCAGGAAGAGAAGGTTGAGGGGGTTTCTTATTTCTCCCTTTAATTCCCTAATTGGAGGTTATGGAAAATATGCAGCTGACCTTGCTCAGGAGAGCACATGGAGGAACACCATGCAACACTCATATTTTGTTACAAGGGCAACAATGATTAAATACTAGGATTATTTTCCTTATTTTTTTCTATATGAAGAAGTTTGATTGACCACTGGAACAGTAACCCAGAGAGGAGGTGAAATGTCCACAATTAAATAAAAAAAGTCAGAGGAAAGACCTAAGCAGCCTGGTCTGCCATGACAGCAGAATCCACCTTCAAATTTGGACCTATTTCAAACAGAAGATTTGATTAGAAAACCAACAGAGGTCCTATCCAAACAAAATAATTTTATGATTTTTTGATTCCACTTTTATTTATAATGTTAATACCAAGGGAGCACCTGGATTGAGGTCAAATTAGCAATCTGGTGCCTTCCAAAATCAGGAATAGACCCTCTGAAACCAAGATAAAACAGACATTAAAACACAGAAAAATGTGAAAGACAGCCAAATAGAGATAAATAATAAATGGAAGCACTACTGTACCAGGGTGCACCACAAAATACATCTGCTGCAGTCATTTCAAAGTCTCCACGATAACAGTAAAAGCAATTACTGTAAGAGCACCATGTTGCCCAAAATCATTAATATGTTTGCTGTGTCTCCCTTGTGCACTAACCCAGCACAAGAAAAGAGTTTTTGGAGAACAGATTTGCTGCTGCTGCTGTTTGTTTAATGACATTGTTTGCAATCCAGCTGTGGCTCCTAGATGGACTCAAATTGTTATTCTGCACCTCACAAGTAGTAAGAGGCCCAGTGAGAGCAGACCAAAACCTGTGGGTTTGTTTAGTGACTCTGTGCACTGCTGTGACTCTGTGCCACTGCAGGGAATGCCTTGTCACCTTCACATTTGTGTCCCCAAGGACTGCAGGGTAGCTGCCAGACCTCACCTGAGGTCACACCCAGGGAGCAACAGGTCTCAGTCACAGCAGAGACATGGGTGACACCCCTGGGCAGGGGGGGTCCCTGCTTCTCTCTTGTGCCCTCGTGTGCACCAGAACCCTGGCCTGTCCCCACTCCTGTGAAAAGGCAGAAAAGGGCACTTTGTGATCAGTGTTGAAGGGCAATTCCCTTTTCTGGACCTGCCCTTCTCTCAGTCCATGCTGAGGTGACTGAGAATGTCCTTGTCACAGGGAAAGGCTGTCAGGTGTGACTCTGGGCATCTCTTCAGCATGGGCTGCATGAGACAGCAAGGGCAGCTGAGTGCAGTATTTTCCTCATGCATTGAAAACACTAGGAGATAGCTGAGATCCCCTTTCAGGACTTGTGTTCTTTGAAATTACTCTTAATTAAAATATACTGGCAAATCCTGATCATTCATTGATGTGCTACGAGAATCAGGAAATGATTTCTGGTTTCCTTCTCTTTCATTCTGACTTCAAATCATGGTTGCAGTGCTCTGTAGCACACAATTTAATTTAGCTTCACACTAACTGATTCCAAACTCTTCATTAAGCTTGGCCTTTTTTCCTAATTTTAAAATGTGCAGGATTTAAGTATAGTAAATCATTAAGAAATTAATTCCATTCATTAATGAATTATTAATCCAGGGTAATAGTGAAAATGTAGTAATGATTATAGGTGTCAGTGCATGCTGTGGGACTGTTGTAAAAACATATTCTATCAGCTCATTGAAACAAGAGTTGAGAAATAGAGACACCTCTGCATCCTTTGTAGTCCCAAACTCATGTCCTAGACATTGTAATGCAAATAAATACCTAGTAACTTAGTAAATTTGTAATTCTAGCACTACTGAAGAGGTTTCTTGGCCAGCAGTGAGCAGTGTGGGCTCTTTAACATCCGATTGATTTTCTCCTTGGCAAAAGAACGGCTTCTCCTTAAAACAGAATTTTGCAGCTCTAAAGCCTCAGGAAGGGGAAACTTCTTGGCTCGAATTGAAACACCCAAACCCCACAGGTTTGGCCCTGGTTTGAAAAGACAAAGGTTGTCTGACTGACTTCTCAAGCTTGACAGAAAATACCCCAACTCAGTGTCAGTTTATGTTTTGTTTGTTTATTTGTTTTATGATCTGCATTTCAGTGAGAAAGGCTCTAAGACACACATGCCCAGTCTTCCACCCGAATTTCTGCTCCTTTTTTTGCTCTTTTTTCACAGGATTCAAGAGCTTCACATTCACTAACATATTTATTTTTCTTGTCTCCTAGAGGTACATTAAAATATTATGTCCATTTGGGGAAAACTGAGGCTCACATGAGATGTTTGTGGAGAGGAGGGACTTATCATTTCCTTCCACTTTCCTGACACAGCTGACATGTCATTTTATCCTTCCACCTGGAAAGATACTTAAATTTTATTCCTAAGGAGTGAAGAATCTCTGTGAGTTTATTTCTTTTAAAACCTTTCCCCCCCACCCCCTTCACCAGCTGGCTTATCTCCAACATATTTCACATCTGACCTTATGGTTTCCATTCTACAGCTATAGATTAGAGGGAAAAAATACCACTGCATATTTCTAAGCACAGATTACAGAGGGTTTCAACACACTGATTATTCAGGGTGATGAATCATATTAAGTCTGGTGTTTGCTAGGCAGTATTTCACTTATTTGATATGACATCCAGTACCTGGGATGTGGCAATCTGATGCAACACACCACTGCTCACTGACACAGCACCAGAAACACAGACACATGAGATAATGTGCTTATATTTGGATCCCTTTTGGACCCTGCTTTTAATTTCTTTTCTGTTGGTAGTTGTCATTAATTCCAAGGGGCTGAACCACTCAGTGATTGTGTCCACCTGTCCCATTTCCTCTACAAAGCAGCCCTGAATTTAACCATAGCCTGCTTTGTCTTCCCATGCAGCTTTACTTTTGTGCTTTAACTGGACAAAAATCAGTGACCAGTCTTGACTATTAAGGCATGGGAGTGAAAATGAAGCCCATCCTGCCTCTGAGCAACTCAAAGAAAACAAATGGGTTGAAAATAGCAGCTAAAGAAGATCTGGGATTTCAACACACCAGTAAAAGTGACTGAAGTGCAGATGTGTGGTGGGCTCTGCTGCATTGTCTGAGCAGTGTCCCCTGCAGTTTCTTTACAGATGATTGAAAGAGATTCATGCTGTATTTTAACTTGTGATCAGGGCAGGTTGCAAGCATGCAAGTCAAGAATTGCAGGAGATTTGGGGTAATCTCCTAAATTTTCTGAGCAGATAACATTGGTCTGGATATTTACAGTCCCAGCACCCGTGATTCTGAGTTAAATGAGCCTTTGTAATATCTTTATTGGGATCTGGATGTGCTCTCAACTGTTGACTGTGAGTTTAAATGGCCTTAGTCAAGGCCATTAGGACTCTTATTATTTGGTTGAATCAAAAAAGGAGAAATACAAACTTCTAGACTTCCATTTCCATATAAAAACATTAACAATAGAATTTTTCCTTCTTTAACTTTCCTAAAATTGCCCTTGCTACCAAGGAAGGTGCAAAGTTTAGAACTTCTGCAATTGGTTTCTTAGAATAGACCCATGTGAACATCAACAGATTACCCACAGGAGGAACCCTGGAAAAACAGTGACAATTTCAGTGTTGCCATCAAACTTCTTCAGCCCATTAAGTTGTGCAATTTTGCATATAATCTTCAGTATACTTAACAGAGGAGGAAAGCACCTGGACAAGGAATGTAAATATAACTCAACAGATAATGATATTCCTCTTTCAGTCACTCTTATTACCAAGAGCATCAGAGTCTTTATACTTATCCATTTAGAATATCTGCTTGAACAGATATGTCTGGCAGTAATTACAGGATACAAATTAACAGTTTTGGAGTTGAAGAATTTTTCCAATTTAAAAATGTTAAAAGCAGAGAAGTAGAGGCATGTCTTAATTTTTATTTATTTCTCTATTTTTTTGTTTGCTTGCCTGTGCCTCTTCCTTTTTTTCTCATTTTCACTAATTTGGAGAGGGGACAGCTCTGTGCATCTGTTAGTCAGGCCTAATGATGCTGTTTGCATTTTTGCAGAGGTTACACACCATTTTTTCCCACCTTCTCTTTGATAGGCAGAGATCTGATCAATGCAACAGAAGGGAATTAGAACTGCTAAACCAAAATACAGAAACTTCACAAATTTCTACTTGATGCCTTCAGTACTAGCCTTGTGTGAGGAGGACAAAGCTCTCAAAAGGATCATACATGCTATTGTGGGAGTTAGTGTACCTGACTATAAATACAGAAGGCTCTTTCATCCTACAAATGTTCCTGGTCATTACTACTGTTCTCTTTTTCTTTTTTTAATATAAAATTCTCAATGCTTCTGCCTAGAGGAGACATGAGCTAATGATGCTTTGCAAAGAAGTTCAGTCTCACTGACAAGGGAGTGATCCAAACTTAACAATATGTCAGATCCAAAGTTATTTTTACTGACATTTCTGAGAGTTGCTGCTGGCAATGTAATTCTGGATGTGGATTCATTTACAGTTCTTCAAAATGCTGTTTAAAATCAAGACATTGGGTTATAAAGGCAATCCAAAGAGAAGATTTTTTTCTACTTTTAAGTAGTCCTTAAATTACACTAATGGAGTTGCAACTCTCAACAGCTGATCTGAATATGGCCCTAAGCATTTTTGAGAGCTCCACACCAAGTCAAGACTTGATCTCTGTGCTCTCTGCATCCAAACCTCCCACACAGCTGCCTCTCTCATGGGAGCATAACCAAAAGAGCAGGGGAGCAACCCAAGTGCCTCAGTGCTACGGCAGTGGAAGGCAGAAGAAAAATCCTAAACAAGAATTAAGTTTGGAGAGTTGCCCAAGTCACCATTTATATAAATCCCCTGCATTCTGGACTCTCCTCATAGTGAGCATCCCAGGACACTGCACTGATGCCTTATGGTATAGGCAGATTACCACGGGAATCAGGAAGGAGTAGGATTTGTTTGCATTTGAATCCAAGACTAGGACAGTTACTGCCATTAACCACAAAATGCCCTCTAGCACAACTGAATATGCACTTCCAAAGATTACCTCAGGCTCATTCCTATTTACTGGAAACAGATTTGTGTGGTGCAATAGGCAATGCTGGATATTATATGTGTCACACAGCAGGTTGCTATCAATACTTAAAACGGGAATTGAGAGATATTACTAAGGGCTTCACTGAAATTCAGAATGAGATAAATGAGTACAAATTANTTTTTTTCCCAGAGAATAATAATGATGGCTTCAGGGCTCATTTTGAGCTCACTGCAGTCTTACACTATTGCAATGTCATTGACATTGCAGAAACCATATTGGATATAGACTGTTACTGATATCCAAATGGGTTCTTTTACAATAATTAAATTGTAAGACAATGTGAAATAACATAATTATGACAATTTGAGGTTTTATCATGCCTGTTTCTTAAAGGAGGAGAAGACAAGAGAGCTAATGGAAGGAAGGAACTAGATTTTCTGATTCAGGTGCAATTCTGTTTCTTTAATTCCCTCCCCACCTCCCACTCTCCCAGCTAAAAGGGATCCAAACCAGATTTCTCCACACAACCCCACAGAAAATGTGGACCTTTGCAAGAAAATACAACAAATATTGTTTAAATAACCCATCTTTTTACCTAATCTTTCCCTCCACACCCCAGAAATATTAATAACATGCTGGTTTTGGTGTTCTCCCAGAATAGAAGGTATTTTTTCTCCTGGAATTAAGCTGCATGCATTGAAGCAGCTGCTGAAATTTGTTGTACCACAGCATGTGAAGTGTTTTTACAATGCCACAAAGGGCATAAGCAGGGTAGGGAGACACATGGAGACCTGATCTGGGGCACATCTGGGGATTGCAGCCCTGACCTTGGACACACTGTACTTGTTTGGGTTTTATGCAGTCCCTCTTGCTGAAATCTGGGTCACTGCAATGAAGGTGCCTGAATTAAGAGCATAATCCTGAGCTCTCATTGTAGCCAAATAAGTCTTGGCCAATATCACCAAATCACAGAATGGTTTGGGTTGGAAGGACCCTTAACGTTCATCCATTTCACCCCTGCCATGGGCAGGGACACCTTCCCCTGGCCCAGCTTCCTCAGAGCCCCATCCAGCCTGGCCTTGGACACTCCCAGGGATGGGAGTGCAGCTGCAGCTGCTCTGGGCAACCTGTGCCAGGGCCCCAGCACCCTCACAGTGAAGAACTTTTTCCTGGTATATTCAGGAGAGTTCAGCTATGGTTCCTACAGTGAAATGCAGTGGCTTCTTTGGGGTGAGCTGAGCCCCTTGCCACCCTCCCTGGCTGAACTGAAACCAGCTGTGATGCAGCCATCTGCAGCATATCCACAAAGAGATGAGCTGAACCTTGCTCTCCTTGCAACCACAGTTGGTAGAAAGTGTAGCAGAGCAAGCTCCTCATGGAATCCAAATGACAGCAGTGCCTCTATTTTGTTTTCATTTGGAAATCACAGCTTTTTGGCTCATGAATTTTCAACTTTTGAGCTGGTAAGAAATGAGTGAGTCATTCAGGACCACTTATGGTGAAAAATCCACAAAATCTCATTAAATACAGACCTTCCTCCTTCAGGGCATAATTCAGTATAGCCACTCAGCCCTTTTCCTATTGCTAAAACCCTCCATACCCACAGAGGGAACAGACCATCTAGTGTCACCCTATGAATTTTTCTCCATAGGACTCTCCTCCTTGTCACTGCATGGAATCACATACATCTTCCTAAAATAAAGAATATTTTGCCCTTGTAGACACACTGTGAGGTCTCTTACTTTCTTACTGTTTCCCCTTCAGCCAAGAAAAGCACAAGTGCAATTTTATTTTGTTATTAGAGAGCTAAAAATATTCTTTCATTCAACTATAGCAATTTTCTCAACCTCTGGAAAATCCTGACACTGATGGCAATATTTTCTATTTGGTTTAGGAATAAATTAGTTGCCTCTGAATGAAGGATGCCTCTGACTGATCTCCACTATAGCAAGATTTACCTGGAGATTTATTGCAGCTTCGCCTTTTTGTTTCCCCATGGGAAAGTTCACAAATGATGCAGCAATCTTGTTCCAGTAATACTGTGCTTAAACACACTTCACGGATTATTTGGTATTCAGGATGTTCCTCTTGCATGAAGAGAAAAAATAGCTGGTTGGTAAAACCAGGCTGAGATTTTCAAATAGTGTGGCAGTGAATGTTAAACAAAACAAATCTTGCTTCCATCTCATTCAGACAATAACCACCCAGAAAACACCTGCACAGAAATAAATGCCTTAATGTGAGGATTGCAAAGCAGTAGAACAGGGTGAGTGGAATCTCATTACACTCCCATGAGGATCAGTAATTTGCATTTTATTGGTGAGTAATTTGAATCACTCTAGTTCAGCGAGTTAACCCAAGACATGTTGAAATCATAAATAAGTACAAGAACCCTAATTCCCAGTTCTTGGGTTCAGCTGGTTGTTTTTTGTCTTTGTGGCCCTTCAGGGAAGATGAAATTGAGGTGACCTCTGCAGCACCTGGCAGTCAGCAGAGGCATGGGACACCTGTGGTGTGTGCACAGTTCTGTGCCCAGGGCACCAGGGGCAGCTGAGCTGTGCAAGGGTGGGGCTGCAGACCAGGGGGGAACTCGAGCAAGGCTTGTGGGATTTGTTCCAGCCTGGACTCTGCATTCCCAACCCAACCCTTCTGCTGCCTCTGCCAATGCCCGGCCACCTTGGAGACCTCTGGTGAGGTGAGCACCGTGGGCTTCAGAGCAGAGGAGCTGTCAGGTTCCAGAAGTGCTGCCCACACCGTGTCTATCTCCACATCAAGGCTAAAAAGTAGATGAAAACTTGTCATTTTTTGTGCTCCTCAGTGGACCACAGTCCCAAACAGAGCCTACCCACTTCCAGTCTTTGATGATAATATTTAGTGTAATGCAATGAGACAAGGGTGTGATTTCAAAATATGACCATGGCTGGAGCCAATGGAAATCCTTTTGCGAGCTGTCTTCAAAAGCTGGAATATTTGGCTTGAAAGTCTTTCAGTTTCAAGTGCAATAACTCCTGGGGGAGCAACAAACCCAATGCCCTCTTCCTCTCTGCTCCATCTTCAGAGTCATTGAGACAAAGCAAATCATACATGCCAGCTTTGGCTTCCTGAAACCTTCCACCCAAGATTTAGGGTTTGTGCATTGCTTTATGCCCAGTACATTCCAGCTCCCAGTTGCTGTTTAATTTATTATTTACTTTTCTATTGTATGTAACTTTAGGCTGTAATATCGCTTGTAGAGAATGGAAATGAAAGTCTTAATCTGCATGGAATAGTCCTCATGCACAGCTTTTGCTGGGGCTGCATGCAAGCACTAGACTTTCTTAACACTAAAATCCTGATGCTTTTTGAAAGAGGGAAACCACTGCTCTCTGTGAAATAGGAAGGGCCTGATCCCAATTCAGTTTATAATGGAGTAAATTCACAGTGACTGACAGGAACTCAGGCACCATTTCAAGGCAGGGATCCAGCTCTTGCAGCTCTGTCTCTGACCCTGGCCAGCAGCAGTTCCATTAGAGGATGTGACAAGAAAGGCCTTAGAAACAATTGCAGCATGACTTGCCTTTAGAGAAGGCTCCTGGCCAATCTTCAGTTCAAAGGCTCTTTTGTGCCTTCAAATACTGTGTCCATCTCTAAAGGCTCAGACAGGTTACTTTAGGTTGTTGTAATTTCAAATTCATTTTCTTTCACACAGATTCTTCAATTTCAGTGAAATCAGGGTATTACATCATCATAGCAGCCACAAGGTCCTGTATTAATCTCGTGAGGCTGACAGAAACCGTGGATGACCTGACACATGAGATCTGAAAGGAAAAGCAAACAAAAGACTTCCAGGAAAGCAAATGTGCCCTTATTCACTCCCTAGGTTAGACAGGCTTTGTTTTACACGTGCATGGGGACACTTCTTGTGTACATAGCAAGATTGATCATATAGTGAACATCTGGAGTTCATGCAAATCCCTCAAACACTAAAAGTCCTGTTTTATAGCACTCTGCCAGCTGTGTTAAAACACATCTGACATCATACCTGCACTCCAGGTGCCCTTGTGCCCACAGGTCTCTCCTTCCCCAGAGACACACACTGTCTCTCTCTGCTGAGGCAATCTGGGGGAAGAGAAGGGGAGAGAAACCTCCTCCTGCACAAAGGAAAACCAAGCTGGTCATAAAACTTGTTCTCTTACAAGCAGCTGGGAAAGCTCACATACAAATCATGGTGGCTGGCTCTTGCAAAGATTTGTGTTAAGGTTTCCTTAAGCTTTGAGTCACATGAATTTAAGCTGTGTTTAACTCTGTGATTGGCTTTGAACTACTCCTAGTAGTGAGGAATTACCTTGGGAGAACCTCTGTCCTTTCGTATGGTGCCATAAGCAACAAGCCAAATCAGAATGATTCTGTCTGAGGATATTGGGGGGTATTTGCTACAGGGAACAGAGCAGGCACAGAGCCAGAAGGAATTGCCTGGGGCAGGGCCACATAATGGAGAAGCTACTGCAGGCTTATGGCTCAGAAGTGTTTAGCAGGTCAGCTCATCACACCCCTGGTCCCCCACTGTCCTGCATTCCCAGTCCAAGGGCTGCCTTCACATCTTCTTCAGCCTCTTCCCACTCTGCTCCCAGTGATCCTCTGCCTCTTCTGTCTGGTGATGCTGCACAAGGCACGTGCCCTGGTGGGCAGCTGCCCACCCAGCACTGGAGGATGGACAGTGGAGAACAGAATGGAAAGTATCCTGAGCAGAAGACCTGCAAAAACATCTGAGAAACCAACTATATTAAATGGAAACTGTTTTCCAATATGTTTGTGTGATTCACAGCACAGTGCAGACTCTCTACTAAAAGAATAAATGTAGTTTATTGGTTGCAAAGCTAATATATATATATATATCAAAATAAAACTATTTTTACAACAGATGAAAATGTTGAGGATATACTAGAAATAATAGAAATGAAAAACTGGAGATTGTAGAAAGCCGATTAAAAAAATAAAAATAGGAAATGAATAAATCTTAGCCTGCAGAATTCAGACAAATAACAATAGGCTAATAAGAACAAAGGAGCAGAGGAAATACTAATGATGGTGCTGCTACTTCACTAGATAGAAATAAGAAAAAGGATAATCTTATTAAATGAGAAGGAAAAGGTTTTTTGTCAATTAATATAAAAGGCATTAGATTAAAATAAAGTTGAATGCTGCATCTGGATTACTCTGAAGCAAAAACCTTAGAAGGCTTGTCTGAAGAGCCTCTTATATTGTTGACTGAGAAGATCCAGAAGGCAGAAGGGAAACTCATGCTAGTCTATTATTTGGAATAGAATAGGTGATATGACCCTGACATTCTTCCCAAACAAAATAATGGCTAACTAATACTGGTTCCAATTAACTTAGAAAGAAGGGAGGCTAAAATAACAAGGCTGCATCAGCTGGAAAGGAATCTTGTCAAACTGACCAAAAGCTTGTTACTCTGTAAATTTGGTTGACAGAGGTCACATGGTTGATATAATCTAAATGTTTAAAGCACCGTGGGTTTGCTGTAGATTCCCCAGTAACACAGCCAAACATGTGATGTGGTAATTACAAAGTGACTGCAGTCACCTCCTCCTAATGTGGCTGCATCAGGGCACAGTTGTGTATTGGGAACTGAGACTGCACAAGTTGTGTGTTATTTGATAAGTGAAATGGTGATTAAAATCCACCTGACACACCTCAAATGAATATAACTGGCACATATGAGGAATATTAATTTTTGGTGAGAGACTGCTGGGAGCTGTTCATCTTCCCAAACTCTGGAACATTGCTGATGATCTGAAAGAGAACTTAAAATCCTTGCTGATAGAATTTTGAGGTGACACATGGAATTGGAATATGTTGAATTAAAAAGAAGACAAATTGCTGACAGGGAATGATATGGATAGCACGGTAAGTGGACTGCAGCAAAAACCCTGTGTTTTGATATAGACAAGAAGAAAACCAGACATTCAGCCATGAAGAATGAATGTTCTGCTTCAGCAGTGGGAAAGGGTCTTTAAAAATGGCTCCATGATTATCATATATTACCATGGGACAAAGGAGAGGCTATGGCAAGAGGGACAGAGCAGTACCAGTCTGTGTTCAGTCACTGGAGATTACTGAAATGTTAGGTATACCCTTGTAAACTGGGTGGATACTAGATAAACTTGAAGTAAGGGTTCTGATGAGAGACTGAATTATTCACTGTAACAATTTGCATGGTTTGTTCTCTACTCTGTCACTGAAAAAAATCTATAATCATATCTTTCTAAAGGACTGAGTCAAACAAGAAGACCCAGTGTCAGTGTTCTGCTCAAGGTCAGACTGCAAGCTACCATTTGTTTCATTATCTCTGAAGCCTGCTTGGGGGTGTCAGATGTTTGAGGGTTTTTTTCTTCAAATATTAAATAAGACCAACTCCTGCATCTCCTGCTTGCTACGGATGTGAACACCACTTCTGAAATTGAATTAAATTGCTTCAACCTCTATATAATATTAAAGGCCCTGTTCAAAACCACCCATAGGAATTAGATAGAGCTTTTTCATCTTTTTCACTTGTCTATGGGCCAGCCTTTTAAAGGGGGATCCCAAGGGCAGTGATTTCACCAACCATTCTGAAAATACCAACATGTCAGTATGGGGCTGTCCAAATGCTCCCCTGTGCTACTGAGTTTGTGGTGGCCTAACATGGGAACAAAACCTTCAGCTGAGTTACAGGACACTGCCTGCTTCAGCATATTCCATGGTTTTGCATTTATGATTTTGGTAATATCTTCTTACACTACTGAAGTGTAAATTTCATGAATAAATTCTATTATCTCTGGAATTTCATTGACTAAAAAAGGAGCATGTATATAGTTTCAAAACAGTTAAATTCATTCTTCTCACATACAACAGGAAGAATTGCATGAACAATCCACACTGAATAATTCACTCAGTAAATTTACAGCTTTCAGGTGACTTTTTAAAAGGACCACCTAACTTTTTTGCCACTGCCAGGTGAATCTTTTATGGGCTACATTTGCATATGTAGCTGATACAAACCCCATTTCCTCCAAGTCTTTGTGCAGGCATTCAATACTGGTACTGTGGGTTTGATGGCTTAAATAACTTTGTTCTCTCATTAGATTCACACCAAAATCCCTGCCCCATCCCCTGCAAACATGAGCTGTCTTAATAGGTTCTGCTGTCTGTGTGGTGCACAAAAACTTTGGGAGCATAACTGTATAAATACATTTTGTGTCACTGGGTCCATCTTCTGAACTTCCAGACATTACACCTTTGAATCTCATTCCAAAGCTCAGTCAGCACATTGAGGTTCCAGGGTTACCCTAACTCATCCCATTACTCAGCTGCTGAGGAATAATCTGCTTTCCTGGATAGATGAGGAATTGTATCATTACATACAACTGTTAAATTTAGGCTGCTTCTTTCGATTTCCTGACTTTTTGTGCAAACACTCCTTAGCCTTAAATCACTTCCTTCCTCTCCTAGCATTTACTTTTCCAATATTTTTACAGTGAAAAATTCTAGCTCCTTCTCAGCCTTTGTTTTTGTCCACTAACCATGTTTTTCCCTAGGATGGACTTCACCATATCATTTTAGCAATTCCTCTAACCACTTAATTCAGATTAGGTTTCTTTCTTGACCTCCAATCATAAATTTTATTCCAGATGAAACCTGAATATTTCTTTGTAAAATAACAGCAATCTACAGTTTTTAAATACTCTTCCTGAGATGCAGTAAAATGTGCTGAATTTATCTCTTCACAGCTGCACCACACTGAAGGGTCTGTATGGTTATTAATGACTGATCAGTCTGAGAGGGATAGGAGATGGGTATAGTTCCAAGTCTTAATTGATCTGATGACAGAGCTGGTTCAAGAGACTCTTGTCATCTCAGACATTTGGATTTCTACTTATTTTTAGTGATGCTGACACAGATTTCTTGCTTCTTGTTTACTGCTTCTGTTTCAGACAAGGAGTAATATTTGGTGCCCAGCAGTTCCTATTTCTGGCAACTCTGGAATATTGCTTCTTCTTATGCATTTGCCCTTCCATTACACTCTTGATTTATCCAATTTTTTTAACCACTCTTTATTTCTGCAGTTTCTAGGTAAGAAGTTCCCAGCTTGTTGTAGAAATTCTAATTATGCTTCAACATGAGCATTTGCCTCTGTATTTTTGCAATTTGTCATGCTCCCTGATAGACTGGGGTGTGTTCTGGAGGCCACACAAATCTTCCATCTGGTGGTAATAGTCAACCTAATACTAGAAAATACCAGATTCAGTTGTACTTCTATGACAACATTTCAAAGAAAATATCAAGTCAAATTTGTCCCCAAATCTGTCTTTGGGAAATGTCACTGGCAACCTCTTTTCATTATAGTAGTTCCTGTCTTAGAAAAAAAATCTCTTAATCTCTTGCTTTCTCTCTCTCTCTCTCTCTCTCTTTCATTGGCCTCTCCCTTATCCACATTATAATTGCTCTATTCACCCTTCACCTTTTTTGTTTCAGTTCATGTGTCATAAAAATGCTCTTAGAAATTTCATCTACATACACAAACTTTTTTCATAAAATAAGCAAATGAAGAGACAAAGGTCAGAAATATCATTGAATAATATTTACTGGGACAACAATGTCTTTAGATCCAGGAAAATGAACATATTTACTGAAAGTTCTAGGTCTTATTATTTAGGATGAGCCACTAAGTATGTTTGTTAAATAACCTCTTCCTGTATTTAAGATGTTTTCAAGCATTTCTTGGTATTTGTGCCTGGAGCAAGACCCAGTGAATCCTCTGTGCACTTAGCGATTGCTTAAATTAGAGGATATTTATTGTGATCAGAGCAGTGACTAAAAAAATGGAGCTTCCTTCCTCACTTGCAAATTGCTAAATTAAATGCTTAAAATCTGAGGAAAATAACAGCTTCCATTGGAAGGTTTTAACAACAAACAACAGCAATGCCTTTTAACTAGGGCTTTGAATGCAATCTTAAGGTTTCTTGGTCTCCATTTCCCTTTAGACATGAACTCATCCAGGGGCCAAAGGTTTCCCTCTGAGCTCTTGAGCTGACTCTCAGAGTTTACAGCTGTTCATTAACCTATGGTTTAAACCTTCCATCTTTAATATGTTTTGCAGATGATAAAATATTGCATCTGCACAGCAGTGTGTCCTGCTTAACAAACATGCCTGGAGATAGAGGGAGCAGAGCATAAAGACATTTAAGCAGTTATGTGGGCAAGTGGGTAAATATTGGAACTCATGATTGTCAAAACTTATTGCATGTCTTAGCAGAGGTCTCAGCAGCTGATGGGAAATGTCTAAAACATCCTGTATTTTGCACAGAAAAGCTTAATAATGATCACAGAATGGCTGAATGTCTCAAAGTTAAGGCAAATCAGACACAGAACTCATAAAAGAAACATCTCAGGAATGAGAGTTCACTCAAAATAGCAAACTTATGCCTTCTCTCTGTTTTGTTTGGTTTTGTTTCATTTTGTTTTGTTTTGTTTGTTTGTTTTGGTTTGGTTTGGGTTTTTTTGNTTCCCGAGTTCTTGAAAATCAGGATTTCATATCCACCTTGAGACTGAAACTTGCTGCTGGTCTAAGGCAGAAATCAGCTCTGTTTCCCTGTCACTGCCATTATTTTTTTACCAAGATTGAAAATTTGAAATAGATGAATGCAGCTATATGTAGATGAATGGTCTTTTATAAATATTCACTCTTGTTTTTTTTCCCCCAAGCAACTTTTCACAGATGATTTGAAGCACAGCCATTACACTTTGCCTTCATAGTAATCAGGTTTCCATATTTTGTGTGCTTATTTGCCCATTTCTTTTTTAGATAGGTAATTTCTCTGTGATAATATCCATTGATCATACTGAATTGCAAAACTATGTCTCAGAAGTGTTGTCTGATTGTTTGACTTTTGACTGGCTTCTGGTCATGTTTAGCAGAATTATTGTACTGGAGGAGCCTGCTGCCAAACCCTCCTCCAAGAGTATTTGGCTACCTCTTCAATAACCCTTTCTTTCCATGACTTTTCAAATTAAAACAAAAAATGGATGTGGCTAAAGCGTTAATCTAGATTTTATTTTTCCTGAGAGGTGCATAAAGATAGGCATAACAGTCAAAAAAGTGGTTTTTTTCTGAATGATTGATAGTCAAGTTTCTTCTTCTGTGGTTGCAGAAAAGAAGGAGGAATCAAAGAAGAGGTTCATTACTCAAAATGGCAACAGTCTCATTAGGGAGGGACAGCAGAAGGAAAACACAACCATAATTTCACTTATTTTATGAGAGGTGAGCTCTTCCATACTTCTCTGAGCAGACAATGTCAACTTCAATATAAAGAAATACACCATCAGTAAAATAAATATGAAAGAGTAGGATTACTGATATTGTCTCAGGAGCATCACATAGGAATAAATTCACTTTCTGTTACATTCTGCTGTGCTATTCATATACACCCAAGTAGCACAGCTGAGAGGGTACAGGGTGAAGATGGAAAGGAGGTTCCAGCAGCTCTCACTTGTGTAACAGGATGTTTTTGGGGTTTATCCATGCTGGGAGGCAAAGGGCAGGTTTGGGAATACAGAGTCCAAATTTTCCAGCTCTTGGCTTCAGCTCAACCAAAATATAAAATATAAAATATCCATCCCATAAGTCAAAGGAGTCTGCTGTTTCCCATAGATGCTCTCTGGCTCTCTGTGGTATTTTCACCCCAACACAAGCCATTGATGGACGAATACTTGCACACATCCACATCTTTGCAAAATGGCTTTTCTGGCCAACAGCTCAAGTCACATGGAAACTGCATCAGCAATGGGTTCGATATTCCAAAAATATACATTCAAAGGATACTGAGGCTGTTTCAAACTCTGCTCAGATGGTGCACAAATGACTTATTAAATGCTTACAGATCCTTCCTGAATTTTTGCAACATATAGCCTGAGTGCCTTTTGCAAACTGGTCCCAACACAGAGGTACCTAATACAGAACAGCAGCTTTTCATGGGCTCCCTTTGTTTGTGGCTACTCCCCACTTCCCTGTAAGCTACAGTAGCCAGAGACAGCCAGCTTTTTAACAAATTTCCATAATTTCATTAAGCTCAAAGATAATTATGTAATGTGTTAAAAGAATACTTCATTTGGCTTGCCTGAAAGCTGCTGTAATGGAGGAAAGAAAGGCATAAATAATACACTTTTGTTTCCATTTTCACTCTGTTCACTAATTGAAAAGAAGCAAAAGGGTCTAAACCCCCCTTATTTGATCCAGTCATTGTCTGACAGAGAGGGAAATGTCCTTGGGAGGAACAAACAGGCAATCTATGCATAAAGACAAAGCAGAAAAAATTGCAGCTCTGATAAATTGCTGAAAATAATTATGAAAATTGAAAAATGAGAAAAAATCCTGACATGATTATGGTCTAAGCAGAGAGCAAACATTTTCAGGTTTTATAAGCCATGTAGGAAGTAGAACAGGATGGGGTCGGCTCTCAAACCAGCAGCTCTGCATGATTCCTTGATGTAATTTGGAAGAAGCAGGATAACCTGTGATTTANTTATATAGTTATGGAATTAAATTCCAGTAGTACTTCTTGACTAGAAACAGCCAGTATTAGCAGTACAGGGAAAGCAACACTTTTAGTTCTGGATGCTGAAATACTTCTAGGGTTGTTTAACATAAATTGGTGGGTGTTTGTTGTTTTTTTTTTTNGCAGCTCTGATAAATTGCTGAAAATAATTATGAAAATTGAAAAATGAGAAAAAATCCTGACATGATTATGGTCTAAGCAGAGAGCAAACATTTTCAGGTTTTATAAGCCATGTAGGAAGTAGAACAGGATGGGGTCGGCTCTCAAACCAGCAGCTCTGCATGATTCCTTGATGTAATTTGGAAGAAGCAGGATAACCTGTGATTTACAAAACTCTAGTTAGCAAATCTGTTCAGGAATTCCCAGAAAATCAACACAGTCTTACCATTGAGTGTCAGAGGGAGATCATCCTCTCACCCTGCTCTGAGCTGTGAGGCTATCTGTGTGCACAGCTGTGGGTAAAAATCCACCTCTGCCCTCCTGGGTAATGCACACATGAAACCAACACCAAACTGTCTCAACTTAACATATATTTCTATATTTCTATATTTCTATATTTCTATNAAGGTTCTTTAACATAAATTGATGGGTGTCCTTTTTTCCTTTGTAATTAATTCTGTTGGTTGATTAGGGGAAAAAACCCAACCCAACTCAAACCAAAAAGTGTTCAGATTTTCTGAACTACAGGTTTTCAACTACAAGGTTGGAATCAGGGAGGAAGAGCCAAGAACCAAACCTGTCTCTTGTTTAAGCTAACTTCTTCAACACCTAATCACAATTCCCTGCAAATGGTGGATTAACAAATAGTGAATGAAAATGATTTCACTGTTTATTGTATTTGTGTAGTTCTTAATCACTGCTCTAGACACAGCTGATATCTCTTCAGGAAAGCTGAAGTTAAGGAAATGTCACTTGTTTTCCAGCCTACAAGAAGGAATTTGTGAGGTCATGTATTCATTTCCATTGTGAAAAACTATGATGTTGCTATTGAGAATTATAATTTTGTTGTATGATCAAGTAACTAAGAGGATTCATTAAGCAGGAACTAATGGACTAAATGGACTTTAGTAGTTTCAAACCATCTTATGTTTCTATGAAAAGTCTGACTGTACTTTGCTTTTGTATCTCTGAATTCTTCTAATAAAATCTGCTTAAGTAGAAATATGTGCCTCTAAATTAACAACAGTCTGGACTCTCTTTATTGAGGATTGCCCTGGTTCTTGTGAAACAGGTAACTGACATCTGGTGAGCTTTTATGCATGAATTACATTACTGAGCAAATTCATTACCAATCCATCATGTTAGCTGAAGGAGGCTTAATTGTTTGGTGACATGTTTTAAGCAATGGTAAACAATCACCCCCTCCTCTCAAAATACATTAATAGGATGCTAGGGAGGGAAGGAAATGTTCCCTTGAGTTGTTCTTAGAAGATAAACTGTAGTGCCTGGCCCAAAGGATAATAAAATATATTCACCCTTCAAGTTTCAGTGCTTGTTCTCCCAAACTGGCTGCTATAGGATAGTTGAGTTAAATGATGGGATATATCCTGCTTCTCCACTGCTTTCTCCTGTTCATTTATATTAAAAGATATTAATAATTCCCAGATTTTTTTGCCATTCCCCCAGAAATATGATGGGGATATTACAGCTAGATAAAGTTTTTTTGTTGCAAACACAGAGTGGGAAAAGGAGGGATATGGAACAGCAACAGGGAGAGCAAAGCAGCCTTTCTCACACTTGCAGCCTCCTCCTGCTCTTGGTTGTAGAGCCTGACCACTGCCTTCTGGAGAAGCTTGAAAGCCCCATTGGCACATACAAATTTTCACAGCACTCTTCCATGGGTTCCATACAAATTCCTGCAAGATAAACCAGGTTTTATTTTGATGGTTTATTGTCAGCGTGCCCTTAAAAACCTGGGAACCAAGTTTTATCTTTAAAAGTAATATCTATGCACATTTCATTTATTTCCCAGTGACTGGTTATTTTCAGGGAAAGTGTCATCTTCAATATTTATCTGAGCTTAAAGCTCTTTCCCTGCAAATACTATAAAAATGAGCTGAGATGACATGGTGAGTTTGTGATGATTTATCTTCCACAATAGTAGTACTTAATCTGTTCAAATGCTGGCCAATAAAACACACAGGAATAGGACTGAGTAATCTCCTTTATGGCATGGGAGCACTTTATTACCCAAGTGTCAAGTGGCCTTTTGACTTCAGTGGAACTTCTTGTTGGGTAAAATGCTGTTATTTAATACGAGCAAATTGTTCCCATCATTATTAAATACATGATTACATCCTATAACTACACAGATTCTTATCTGGCCAAGCCAATTTTAAAGGGGCCAAAAGTTCAGTTTTAGGGAGGATAAAAGAAAATAAATGCTGCAAGGATCAAATATGCATCCAAACCCAGTCCATGAACACCAGTGGGCCTGTGGGCTACAATAAGATTCTGAGCTTGGACTATTATACATTTCAACACTTAGATTGAGAAGCAAGATAAATTTTGATACTTATTTAGCATTTTACTGTTGCATTTGTCTCGTCAAGTGACTGACAACACTAAATGTTACCTTTTTCCCTTTGGAAAATGCTGGTAATATTTAAACAATTCACATGAATACAGCAATTTCAAAAAAGCTTAATGGATATTGTTGCCATTTTTTAAATTCTGTTTTTTTGATACTTTCAGGTTACATGATATGCAATAACCAAATTGGATAAATTTTTAACCTTTGAGCTCAGTTTGAGATGGTGTTTAAAATCTCAGTATACTTTAAATGATGATTGTTTTACCTTTTTGACCACGTCTAACACAGAAAGCCCATATTTGTATTGAATTGTTTAACATACACCTTTAGTCAGTTCTTAAGAACTTACTGGGGTATTTCCATAAAGAAAGATTCTATTTTGGATGTGGCTTTTAGGCCATGCATGAACTTCCTCATGAAGGAAAATGTGACACACAGGTTGATATATAAACCAGTGGCTGATCTGTCTTCACTAGCAAAGCATCAATTCTCCTCAAATATGCAATGCAATTTATGGCACATAATTCCAAATATTCCTGACCAATGACTGATGGCAGTTTATGGTACCACATATGGAACAATTACCACTGTTCATTTTATACTGGGAGGATTATCATCTCTTAGGATTTAGAATAACAAAAACTAATTTCATGGAAAGTGGGGAGGTGCAGAAATGTTATCTCCTTGTCTGTGTTTATTCAGTGATAGCATTGTTTAAAACTCATGATCCTGTCTGCATCTGCCACTGCAGCTGGCCCAGCCAGCTCACCACTCTTTATTTAGCTGGATATTACAGCAGTAACGTTTCATTACAGTTGTGCTTGGGAGAAGTCATAGTCCATTGGTTTTATTGAAGCTCACTTCTAGTTTACTTCCATTTCAGGGAAAAGGACAGCTGTTTTAATATGTACTTGGAGGAACACCTAAAGGGTTTTAGTGTTAATTAAGTTGGGAGGAACTGTTTTTAACAAGCACCTTTTTGTAAATGTCAAGCAGCTCAATCGTGTTTCAGTTTTACTATTCAAGTCAGAAATCAGGCACTGCAAGCATTGGCAGGCTTAGAGCATGGTGCAGTATTTTGGTGTGAAGCTTCTTTGGACTCCAAAGAGTTGGTTAAAAGTGCCAGGCTCTGTGGAGGAGAGGCTACATTTGGCTCAGGGTATATTTCCTTCTCCCTGCTCTCTCTGGTGGGGGGACTGAGAAAATCTTATGGAAGTCTTCATGACCTTTGTGAGAAGGAGCTGAATGAGAATAAATTATTTTACATACCAAAAACTTTTAATAGATAGGGCCAATCCAGCTTAATGTTGTGATAAAACAGCACAGCAGGCTAATGTTGTTCAAGCATCAGCCCTGGCAGAGCCAGTGAGCAGGCACACACCAGAGCACATCCCTGTCTTTCAGCTGAAGCTCCAGTCTTTACCACTTCACACCCTGCTGAGCTGCTTGCTAGTTTAAGCCCCAAACAGGGTCAAAAATATAAACAGACCCAAATCTTCACAGAATGCCATGAAGCCCCAGCAGTGTGGTTTGTCTTGACAGAGATCCTGCAAGCCTGCAGCTCATGGGTCTGACTGTCCCGATGCCCTCTGGGCTCCCCTGGGAATCCTCATGGCTTTGGGGGTGCAAAAAGGAGCACCCATGGGGTTTAGGCATTCAAATGACTACATGAATCACTCTTTTTTTCCTCCCCCTCATAGCCACCTGATGGTTATTTAAGAACGTGAGAGGACAGGCTAAGAGCCTGGAAGAAGGATCACTGCTCACATGCAATAAAAACTAGAGATGTCAACAGGAGTTTTGCCCACGTAGCAACTGCAGTTTTGACCCTAGGATTTGGTGCATGACCACACATTTTTATTGCTTCTGCATAAATGCATAAAAATGGCCACCTTGTCTACTTAATCACATGAAGCACTTAAATCAGTCATCCCCTCCTTCAGGTTCAGGGAAAAAAAAATCACATTCACCCATGGCTGCATGAAATTACTCCACAAAGCAGCTGTATAGGCTTGCTTTGCTGCTGCTCACGTTGGAATATTTTTATCACTTAAATTCCTGTTTTATGACTAAAACCTTCAAACCTGTTCTCATTTCACTGGAGAAGATGAAATACACTATGTGTGTTGCATCAAATCACCTGAACAAAATTTGATTTGCCTCTAATTGCTGATTCCCACTGCATTTTCACAGCACTAAGTGGTCAGGCTTTGCTCTTGCAAAGTGGTGTAGTCACAGAGCTATGGTTATTCCAGCTGCTTGGATTCTGGCTCTAGTGACAATGTTGAAAGGGACAGCACACTCCTTGTTCACTGTGCTTGTTACACTGCAGCACCTAGTTGATAATGAAGTTATTTAGTAAATGAAATAATTTCTATTTTAGTGTAGTTTCAATTTAGCATTACTATAACAAGACAATTCAAGACCTTAAAAATTACAAAAAGCAAGTTTCCTTTTGGCAGCATTGGAGATAATTTCCTACTGTAATTTCATAATTTCATCTCCTATGTATTTATCAGCTACATATCCAAACCCAGTTAGGGACTCTGAGGAAATCACACACGTGTACAAATAGATCCAGGACATTCATGTAGGAGTATAAGTCAGGCTTTCCTTGAGTAAACTGGAACTAAACATAACCATTCATTCCTAAAATAGTCTGTTTTCAGGTAGGAGCTGAACTGCAAATGTATCAGGAGTGCATGTGAAGTGGAGGATGGTTGCAGTTTGAGCCATAAAGCTGAACAAGTGTCCTTTGTCAGTGCATCATGAGCACACTGTTCATGTGGTAATGATATGACCTTGGTCTTACACCGTAATTTTTTATTATCATATAGAGTGATATAAAGCTTACCCAGCTTTTTGAACACAGTCCATCAAATAGCCTCTGTCCTCTCTTCACATTAAAATCTACAATGATTAATTTCACTCGTAATGAAGTTTTATAAGAAACTTAAAAGCAGAAGTGGTTTATCCCTTGGGTTATCAAACCTTTGTTAGTGCCACTGGAGGAGTTTGAGAATATAAATCTTTGAGAAGCAGATAAAACAAACAAATCATAATAATCTAAGATCAAGCAGGGATCACAACCTAGGACAAATAAAGTCATCTTGAAGATAAATACACAAGACTATCATAAATATCACTTAGTTTGTTTGAAAAGCTAATACCAGGGATTGACAACTCCATTTTAGTTTGAAATAAGCCACTAATCTAAAACTTCAATGACAGCAATTGTGGTCTTCATTGATGGCCTAATGAAAAAGCCAAAATCAAGATAGGGGGTGTCCTGTCCTGTTCTGTCCTCCCAGCTTCTAAGGCAAAGGTGTAAGAGAAGACTCCAAAGAAAGAAATAACCACCAAGTGAGGAAGATTCAAGGATCTCAGTGAGAAATGTCTTTTTGTCCTTTAGAACCCAATAATTTCACTTCCTTATCTAAAAAATCCTATCAGAATAGTTTAGATTTGGACCATGTTGTTCTCTTAAAGCAAAACTGTGTGATTTTGACAGAGACCCAGGCCTCAAAACAGGGTTAAATCTGAAATATTCAGTCTGATCTCTTGCAGAGTAATTTCATGTTGAACCGCGTGGGAATGGGATCATCCTTGTACTCCGCTGTCCCCTGCTCTTCTCTCCTTTTCCCTCTGCTGGACTGGTGTCCTGCAAATCAGGGAATCTTCAGACTGAGGAGGGAAGAAGAGCTTACACTCACTTCCTTATTATCTCTTTTTAAAGCATCAGCATCATCACACTAGTCTGAGCTGGATAACCACTTGATATGACTCATAAATGCTGGCCCACATTCAGTTTTATCTTTTAAATTTACACAAGAATCAGGTTGTCAGCAGTGAAACCTGGAGCATTCTCCTGACAGCTCTCTGTCAGCCTTACCTGTGGATCTTGGTGCTGGCCTCTAAGTTTCAACAGCATGAAATGAGTGAAAATCCTCAGAATCACTGAATGCTTGAGGTTGGAAGGGATCTCTGCAGATCATCTGGTCCAGCTCCCCTGTTTAAGCTAGAGCAGGCTGCCAAGGATTGTGTTCAGATGGCTTTTAAATATCTCCAGGCACGGAGACCCCACAATATCCTTGGGCAATCAGTGCCAGTGCTCAACCAATATTGACCAAGAGTCTGCAAGTTCAACCTCAGTAGAAGTAAAAAATTATGATGGAGTAGAAGTAGGCTACGAAAAGCTACATTAAAATAAGTATTTGGCAAAATTTTGATCCAGTGTATGTCATTTAAAGATAAATAAGTTCTCAGTGACAAGTCTTTAATTACAGTTTCAGGGCCCAAACTGAATAACATAAGCAGAATTTGTATTGACACAAAAGCCAAAAAGGCTTAACTGCAAGTACTTTACCTTTATTAAAAAAAAAAAAAAAAAA
>VXBR01003552.1:0-63577 GCA_013400215.1 Cisticola juncidis
GGCACCGCCGGGCCTGTGGGAGCCGTGCTGCGGCCAGCCGGGGTGTCTGTGCGCGACTGGCCCAGCACCATGCCGCTGGCAGCGCTCGGAAGAGGAGCGTCCTTACAGACGGGCAGGAACGGGACGCGCACATACACGGTGCCTCCTTTGAGTCTCTCAGGTTGTAATTCCAGCACAGAGGACTTCCCCAGCCCGGTGCTGTTTATTCTCCCTTCCCAGTTCTCGTCCGGTTCCCCGTGCAGCTCGTGCACGGTAGTCTTCAAAAAGGCCTTGCACAGATCTACGAGAAAACTTCACCCACTTTCGTTTTCCCTTCAACTCAGTTTAGTAGCTTGGATCTGGTGGCCCGTTGCTCTTGGATGGAGTGACTAAAACACTTTGCTTCTATGTGCTCTCTCCAGAGCACTCTGGCTTTTCTCCATTTCTTGCACAGCACTCTCAGCACTTTTCCGGGGTGAAAAGTCCGGATTTGCCCAGTCACTCCACAAGCAGGGTCCAAATCTCGGACAAGCCTTGTTATCCTCCACCAGTGCTTTTGCAGTACCTCTAAACCTTCTGAGATGAGTGAAATGGAGCTGCACATGCACAGTTCCAGGTGCAGCTGAACCTCGGATTTAGGGAGCAATACTCCAGCTTTCCCTGCTCTCCACCCCTCTCCTAACATTTAGTGATCTGTGCTCAATTTTCTTTTTTTGACTCCTCAGAACATCCAACAAAGGTCTTCCTGTAGAGGGACAGCAGCCAGGTCAGAACCTGCACTTTACTTGTGAGGCTGACTACCTGCAGCAGATCTTTCACTAAGTGAAGAAAAATTGTTCCTGGCAATTGAAGGCTTGAAAGACAGGTGCCTCTGGCTACTATTTGTACATTCAGGCAAGTAAGGAGCTTGAATAAACCTCACACTCTGTGGCTAGGATGTTTTTGGAGGCACACAATCCTGCCTACCTGCCTTCCCATTTCTTTAAATAGAGGATATAAAAAGAAATACTCGTGAAAACTAGTTTTAAAGTAATCGTGCTGTCAATTGTGCTGTAACTAATAGTAAAAGGAACCCCAACCCAAAACACAACTCTCTGTGCACACAACTCTCTCTCTGGAATTAGGACTTAAACACACACGCGGTGTCACTATGGGTTCTAGAAATGACTTGCAAGTCTTCAGGTTCTGGATTCACACAAAAGCCTGCTCTGTCCCTTCAGGCAGTGTCACATATAACAAAATGACATTGCAATACTGTTTCTGAAGGAAGATGACACACTGCCAAGTCATTGGTCCCAGCACTTGCACACATATCCTGGTACTTTTCCCATTTGGGTAAATATGTCAGAGGATGGTGCTATGTATTTTCTTCAGGCTCTGCTCTGTAGTACTTCTACCTCCAATTCCTCTCTGTGACACATTTCTCAATGCAATAGACTACCTGGCTTTCTTGAATTCTGTTTACCTCTGCAATTCCCTTCATCACAAACTCCTTGTTTCTATACGTAAAAGAAATCTACTGTAAAAAGGATTTAGACTTCATCCAAGGGTTACTTTTTTATTTTTCCCTCTCAGATTCAAGGGCAAACATTGCTTTCCCCTCCCCTTGTCTCCTGTGTTCTCAGACAACATCTTTGATTAAAGTGGAAATATTTTACTGAAGCAATTGCAAGTACAGGCACATTTATTCCGGTTTGTTTTGGTGCAGGCTGACAAGAGTGAAAGCAGCCTGTGGGCTCCTTGGCAGGGAAGAATATCCCAGGGAAGTGACAGGTGATGCACTGAGCAACTCTGTGGTGCTGCCCAGGCCTCCTTTGCATAGTGCAGGTGGTTATGAATCACTTGGCGAGAGTTGAGAGGAGATCAACACTCGGAAGGAGGTGAAGAATTACGGTTATGAGTCAACATTGCAAGCACAAAACATGTCTGGTTTGTGGTGCTCTGATGTTTTGCTTGTTTATTCTTCCCATTTTGATATGGTAGTCCTCACAACAGCAATGCAGATTTAAGGGAATTAAGCACAAACAAAGCCCAAAACACTACATGGGGGATGATTAAACAATTCTTGCCAAACAAGTTCTCCTAAAATCCAGGCCTAGTCCTCGTGGATCTGCTAGTATGAAACCTAGCATCCAGACTGGACTTAAACATGAGACCATCCACTGTGGCAGAAATACAGACTGCAAACTAGGTCTCTGCTTTGTCTGTGTATTTGGGCTGTGGAAAATGTCATCCACACACAGCCCAATCTTATCTCTAATATTACTATAAAACATCAGCATGCGAGAACAGAATGTGTTACTTCAGAATAAAATGGATTTTCAGAGAGAAGGGTATTCCTCTGTGTCGTAGATAGACATAGAAAATCCCTGGTGAAACAAGCTGCAATTCTGGCTAATTATAACCAGGCTCATGGGTTTTTAGACCCACTCCAGAAGAGGCAAGTTTGACATCAATGCCAATATCAGCTGCTGAAGAAGTGAGAGCTTTAAAATTTCAGTACCTTCATAGAATGAAAATGTATTTTTTCAAGATATTTCTGTTTACTTTTCTGGGGACTAATAAGTGAGTTAATATGCTTCAAATCATCATATTCAGACTATTCCATCTCTCTCAGACACAAGAGTTAGAAGTTACAAAGAGAAGGAGGGTATGGGGAAAGCAAATTAAATGGTATCAGACAACTTGAGGAAATGAAGCTTTAGAAAACTCACAAAGCCTGGATGTAGTGAAAATAGAGTTGTTAACTCTATGCAACTTGTGTTGTGGCCTAGCTTCTGTTATGTGGTTGAAAATCCATGTACTGATAAAACAACCTACACCCTCACCATCTCCAGGTTTATCCAGACCTTGTGCAGGACAGCTTGTGTTACATGCCCCAGCCTAGTGATAAATCAGAAACCATTTCGCTCGGTTTATCCAGCAATCATTTGCTGGCCAAGCAAACATAGTAAAACAGTTAAATGATGGTGATTTTTGAACATCAGGAGAGAACATTCTCTCTTGTTTCAGCAAGTAACTGTCTGGACAGTTCTGCATTGGAGCAATGTAAAACAATTGGCTAAACCAGCTGTTTTCTGCCTCCTGTAACTCCACAAGGTCAACAAATAATAATAATTAAGAGAAAACAGCTAGTACCCATCTTTTTTCCTTTTTTTTTTTTTTTTTTCATTTTAGGACTTCTTGCTGTGCAAATAAATCAGCCCCTACCCTGTGGTTTGTAGCAGCTCCCTGCATAAAGCAGAAAGACATCAGGTTTCATTTTAGCCCTATGTTTATTCAGCTTGAACTTGAACCAGGATCATATTAAAAACAGATTACAAACCATTTAAGAGCTCTTAATGTTTGCCAAAAGTAGCCTGTGGTTTTAAATGAGATGCATGGTGAAATAAATGAAAAGTAGTATTTAAGTAGTATTTTTTTCTCACAATGGAGAAATTTCGTTACCTAAAACATGCACAACATATTTAGCATTTCAAGAAGTACTCAGTGGAACTCCACAAACAAAGAATACTCTTGAGGAAATGGATGGAAGGATTTAGAATGTGAAGTCAATTGTCTAAAATTCAAAGGTAAGCAATTGTCTGAAATTCAAAGGAAGTCTGGCAATACTAGCACATGTTTAAACCTGTTCATAGAACTGCTGAAATCATTGAGAAACCGGCAGAATTTGACACGTGTAAAATTTACTGTCGAACCAGATACCAAGGCTCTCGACCACTTTGAATTTTCAAGAAACTGCTTCAAATTCAATTCACACTGTAAACATGCAGATTAGATGAATCAGTCCAGCAGATCACTTAGACTTTGCCTTGGCTTCAAGTTTGAAATGAAGTGCATACTTCAGTGATTTGACGACAGAGGAATTCAGGAAACAGTCTTCAGAGTTTAGATGCAGTGCAGGGATTGTGTGTGGAGATTAGAGATGTAAAAACACTCAGGGCACTTGAATGGTAGGTGCACAGTAATTCTTGTAGCAGATCTGTTGTAATGAGACTGATTTTAGCTGTGTACAACTTTGTCAGAATTTAAACAATTGGAGCTCAAAATGTTGGTGGCAGGTTCCTGCTTCAGGCTAGGACAAATTTCAGAAAAATATTATTTAAGCTCTTCTGAAAAGATGATGGACAAAAATTTATTACTATTGCTTATATTACTGTATTGACTGTAGCTTTCTTATTTCTCCCTGTTATCTGCTGAAGGAAAATCTTCTATGCAAATCCTTGGACAGGGCCATGAATATTGAAAGAATATGCTCCCCCTGATTTGCCTGGAATGTTTTGCCTTTAATGCAAGAACTACCCAAATTCAGAGAAGCTCTGTGCCTGCCCTGAGAGCACATGTGAGAATTTGTCAGCATGATGCTCACAGACCTTCTCATGATGGATAAAATCAGTCACAGGCTTTAGGGGCTGAGTTGGACTTGCACTTCAGTGATCCCCTTTAGTGCAGTGGGCACCAGAGCTGATAAGATGGAGAGACTTTTTAAATTCTCTGTGCCCTCCATGTTAGCACCAAGACAGTGTGAAAAGGAGGGGAAAAGTTGATTCTGACTCAGTGTGGCTTAATCCCATGTTTTGTCACTAAATGATGCTGGTTTTTTTCACTGCAATCACGTGCATCATCAATGACCTCTATTTAATTGTTCCAAAGTAATAAACTGTCCAGAATGAAATAATTAAGTCTCTCTTTTATTTCTATAAAACTTCCCCAAAGTATCATAATTAAGGAGTCTTTGAAAATTTGAAGAATATTCCATCTTGTCTTACAGTCAAAGAAATGGAGGCATTTTCAGAGGCAGATGATGCAGCATGTGAACAACACTGAGAACAGAATTCTGATTCCCCAAGTCCTCTGCGGTTTGGAAGGTCAGAACCTTATGGACTGGGAAGTGTGCCTAAAAGCATGTTCTCTAGAAGAGATAACACACTTTGCACAATCACTGTCTTTAATTATAGATAAAAACACTCGCTTAGGACCTTGCCTCTTTTTATGTACACGATGTACAAATATAGGAGGAATGGGAGTACCAGTAAATGTAATCTACCTTTCCTGATGGAGAAGTGTAAACGCCTCCAAATGTGTCAGTGCTATCTGACCAAAACTTTAGAAGACCTAAACTGCTCCTTTAGTAGCATTATCTCAAAGCTGGATGTTGAGATCTTTTTTGCTGTTTAAATGTTGATTTACCATGGCTATTGCTGGAGGCTTCTCCCTCACTTCCTCAAGAGAAGGAAACATTTACAGTTTCTCCTGCCTTCCCATCCTCTTCTCTTTCAGTCTGACATCCTGTCACATGCTGACAGCAATCACACTGTGAATGGCAAGTCATTTGTTTATTGACAGTCTCCCATTTACTGTGACACCTGCCAGCAGTCTCTGACCCGGAATAAACATGAAGACATTAAGAACCTGACACAGGTTCAAGGGTTTGAATAATAATGTCCTGCAGACTCACTACCCTCACACAGGCAGCCGAAAAACCCTCCTTTGCACTAAAGTTTGCCATCCTGGGGGCTGGGAAAGGCTTGCTGGAGGAGTGGCCGCAGCAACAGATTACTGCATGGATGAGCAGCCACACTTTGCTATTCCAGGCAGTGAGGCCTCCTCTCTGGCCAGTGAAGCTTTGAACATCTTTGCCTGTGCTGCAGCCCTGGGATCTGGGCTATAAGAAACAAACTCACTGTTGTTTAGGAAACAACAGGAAAGAGCAAAGAGGAGAAGAGGACATCTGCAGAGAAAAACCCTCAAAACAAAACAAAAGACAAAACCAACAACACTATCCCCTATTGCTCAAAAAACAAATCTCAAATTAAAACAAATAAGCCACTTCCTCCTACAGCTAAAACCAACACTTCCTCTGAATTTTGGAGTGTTCATAAACCATTGCTGAACTGCTCTGACACTGTAGGGCCCTGACCTGCTTTTGGAGTGCAGAGTCTTGTGCTCCAAGTGTCAGGAGGACTAAACAGTGCCCATTTCAATGGATCATCAAACCAAGAAAGTGATCCCACTATGTTTGTTTTAAGTTTTTATTAGCACTGGGTTTGTTTCTCTTCTGTGTCTGCCTGGCATGCAGCCAGACTCTGCTATAAAGGATGATCTAATAGCTTGAAAGACATTCTCTTCTGTCACTTCCAGCCATCCCAACCATGTCACAGTAAGTCATGGAGGAAACAAATTCTTTCAACTTGCAACAGCCATGGCTCTTAGGAACTGTAATTGAAAACCTCAAAGCCCTGGTTAGAAGTAAGAAGCTTTTCTAGCAAATGGCTTGCAGGAAACCTGGTCTGCCTCCCAGATGTTTAATAAACTTAGCAGTGCCCTCTCAAAATCTTTGGCTAGAGTTCAATCATCTCTACCCACAACCAGTGCACAAAGGATTCAAAGACTTCGTAAACCACAGCTTTTGTTTTGAAGGATGGATAAAGTGTGCTCACACATTTCTCTGGGCATGCTGTTTGGTTAGGGATGCTGGGATGTTTTCCACCCTTATGTGCAACAAAATAGACCTTACACTTCAACAAAAAAGATGTTGAAGAAAAAGATATAAAATTGAGGTTTTATTACATTTAAGGTGTTAGTTCAGTTGCTGGTCAGTGCAGAAAAAGGAAGATTTATTCTTAATGAAAGCAATTTGACAGTCTAAGTGAAAGGAATTTGGTGGGTAACCTCTGTCAAGTGCAGGAAATGGATTCATATTTTCCAAACTCTCACCACAGCATCTAGCAGCTGTGGGGGGAATGGCTTTTGTATTCCCTAAGTATTTCTAAGATGCTGAAAATCCCTCCCAAATCAGAACATAAGTTTGAAATCACCCCAAAAAACTCATCTTCATGAGCCAACAATCCTGAACATATTTCAGACTGAAATCTTTATTTATATAGTTGTAAAATATGTAAATTTCAAATTAGAAATATTATTTAATATCTTACTTAAACATGTAAAAAAAAGGTGTCTTGGAAAAAAATCCCCACTTTTTAGTATTCAGAAATAATGAAGTAGAAGAAAAGAAGCTCAAATCCTTTTCAATTCTCTCCCCAAAAGAAGGTTATTAGATTGTTTTTGCAAGAACTACCTTTTTTTTTTTTTTTAATAGAAGTGTTCAGTTTTGCAGATTTGTCTAGTCAAGAGGGGAAAAATCCGTCAGTGGAAAATTTCCTACTCTTTCCACTTAATTGAAAGGTTGCCTGCTGTGTCCCCAGCTGTCCCCTTCCAGCTTCCATGAAGAGGGGGATTACAAAGCTCTGAAGAATAAAACCTTCCTGGATCTGTCCCCCTGCCCCCAACAGAGCAGCTACTATTCCCAAAGCAAGAAAAATAGCTGGCACTCAGCCTTCCACCCCCTTTATTTAGCATGGTGTGTATCTCCCAGAAAGCTGGGAGCTGCAGTTCCTGAGCTCATAGACTGCAAGGGTTACAGTCCAGCAGGCAGGACATCCAAGGCAGAAAACAAATCTGAAAACAAAACTGAACCTTCTCCAGCTAAAGGCAGAAGCATTGGCTGTAGATTTGTCTGGGTAGGCGTCTCTTCCTGCACAAATCTGCTCAGATTTTCCTTTCCTAAAAAATAAACCCAACAGAGGTAGGGGAGAGGATAGAAACTGTTATTATTGATGCTTTTTCTGCTGTTATTCTCAGTAAATGCAAAGACTTGCATTGAGTCAATCCTTTTGATGGGCAGCAAAAGTCTGCAAGGAAACAACAGAGACTTAGCAGCTTCACTGACACCATTTGACTCTAGTTTTTTATTCTATTAAGCAAGCAACAGTAATTTGATAACTGTTCATGTTACTTCATGTAACAGAAACAGCTTCAAAACAGCCATTCTTGAAACAGGATAAAGAGTGACTGCTTCAGTTCTTGTCTAAATATGGTTTATTATGCTTTTACACCCGTTATAGGCTGCAGCTCTCTGCTGCCAGTTCACTTCTTTTCCCTGGCACTTTGCTTTTCCCCTTCTTCCAGCATAATAGGAAGGAAAGGCACTCTGCCAGAAACTAAGATTCAGATTCTGCAAACTGTTGTGCACACACTCAACATTAAGAAGAGCTGACCCTAGAGAAAATCTCACTAAACATTTACACAGTGCTTCAAATGGAGTCCATCAATACAGGTATGTAGGATACAGGCTGGAAAGAAGGACGTTTACACTAAAGACTGCAGTTTCTTCCTCAGATTTACAGTAGTGTTAAAATATTATTGCTTTGTTGTCATCTCTACTTAGCAGAGCTGTGCTACTAAATAAGAGCATAGCCTCAGCCAAGTAAGATGTTTCTTGTCACCTCTGACTTCATTGTTGGGATGAACATCACTGCACAACAGGCAAATTCATCAGAAGGCTAATTTTAAAACAAGAGAGGCTCTGAATTTGATTATTATTATTTTTTAATCAATTCCTGCCTCTTTCTTGTACTTAATAATACAGCCATGGTGTCAGAACTCAGAAACATGACAATAGTTAAATGCAGGAGGCATTTATGAAAGCCTCATCTGAAAAAAAGCCTCCAGAAATCAGCAAGAAAGCTTGTAGCTTGAAAATTTTTGCTTCCTTGCATTGAAAGAAATTTTATTAAGCAAAAAAAAAAAAATCTAATGTTTCCTTAATTTGGTTTTACCTAAGTTTCATGGTTGTTGGAAGAAGCCTGTATATATGACCAAAATATATATTTAAGGCTCAAAAAGGCACATAGAAATAACCCTTTTTTTATACAAGCTCACTTGTCAATTTTTGGTGAGAATTTGGAGGCAGAGATTCTAGGTGTTATCCACTTCACCCTCCTTACAACTTATACAGTAGGCCTTGTTTTAGGCATAGGAAAGTGCAGGTGGCAAAACACATCTGCTCTGTTTTTTTTGGATGGTGTAATTTTTTTTTCATTATTTTTTAAAGCAGGAAAGGAAAACAAAATATTTTGAATAAACAAATTCCATTTGATTCCGTCTAGAGAGGTTTAATACAACATTGATTTTTTACCCATTAGTCAAATAACCAATTATATATCAGCATAGATCTCTATTTATGAAGAGTAAGCATTACTTATTGCATTGATCTGGAGCCTGATATGTATTCCCTTTTCCAGCATAGGGGAGAAATAGGAAGTTAAGAAATATGTACCGATTGCAGAGGACAATGTCTGTAAGAGAGAATATTTCCTCCTTCAAAATTACTAACCATTCTTTGAGGACGGGATTAATTTAAGAGTAGGCTTTGTGTAATTCATAATGCTAAATGAGCAGGTGGCATTCTAAGTAGTCACGCAGAAGTTTCTCCCTTGTCAAGTTTGTCTCTTGGCAAACACAAATGTTTGATGTGAACAAAGCCAAAAGGGTTTTGTTATTTGCTGAACGCTTGACTCTGGCTCCCATTTCCAAGGTTTCCTTCCCTTGGGACATACAGGCCTTCAGTTGCTCACTCACGCAGATTACAGGTTATCCTTAAAAGCGTCCTGACTAAGGCAACACAAGGCTCTAAGGAGGTTTCCACTACTTTAGAAATGACCTCAAATATTATGCTTCCAAAAAGGGAAGGAGGGAGGACATTTGGATGAACAGGGGGGACTGGCTAAAAGAGAAATCCCAACCACGAAAGTAACAACCAAGCTCCAGGATGCAGAAAATAATTAAGGAGGATTGTAGTTCCTAAGAGGAGATCAGAGATCACTATGTACAATTTTCACTAAACCGTTTTATTGAAGTTTAAGCTCTGTATAGCTGTGCTGTAATCAAAGAGGAGGAGCACCAGCAAGGAAGAATGTGAAATCCATGTGCATGAAAAATCTGCTAAAACTCTTTGGGTCACCCACATGGAAAAAGATCAAGCCAGATAGTGGATTTCAGTTTTTTTTCACAAGCTTTGTCCACTCTGAAGAAGATAACAAAACAGAACTGAAAAAACCCACAACCACGTGGTGTGTCTGTCAGGAAACATGGTCAAAGGAAAGGATGTTTCAGAAAACCCTGGAAACAGCGTTGCTGTGTCCTGATGAACCAGAGCAGGGCAGGAAGTCCTCTCCCTGATCACGATGCTCTCTATAGCTCTTTGTGCATCATTTCCCTTCTATGCCCATTTCCCTTTTTCAGTTTCCCCCAGAATAAGCCTTTCAGTGCAAAACCAGCTCGTTTCTTTGTAGCTGGACCATCTACAATTCCAAAGTAAGGGGCATCATCATGGACACAGAGCTGGGTGTGCTAAACACCTCCTGAGCCACTTTTTAACAGTTAGCTTAATGTTCATGAGCATCCTTTACAAATACAGCCACCACACTTCACTGCATCAAATGAGCTGCAGAGCACCAGTAGGACACAAGCTCTTGAAATAAAAACAATGCTGGCAAAGGGGTGTGGTGGTTATATCATCACTGAATAATCATCATGATAGCTTTAAATAAGCTGAAGAAGAAACTTACTCTGGGTTCTGGCATTCTTCAGTGCTGCTTAGTTTGAGGTAAAAATCACAGAATTTCTATTTCAATTAACATCATGGAGAAGAATGGCTGTAATAAAACAAACCTACTGGGTTGATTTCTGGGGCATTTCTTTTCAGAATTGTTTACCAATAGGTCTCTCCTGCACTCTACAGAATAGATTCTGTTTTCATCTACCTGCACATGTCCTCTGCTATGACACTGACAGTTTTCCTATCCTCAGTCTTGAAACATTGCGGATGATGCATATAAAGGGAAACAGATCTTGTTCTTCCAGTATTGCTGAATGATAATATGGGCTAATTTGGACTGAGATATCAGTCAGCAACTGAAGGATGAACTCTTGTCTCATTTTAAAGAAGCCACAGTGTGAAGAATTCCACTATCTTATAAGCTAGAACCAGTAGTAAGATGTAAAAAGGTTCAACTTGTGTTAAAACTGATGTAACTACTGGGTCCTGAAGGGTGAAAGAATATTCTCTCCTCATCTCTGTTTCATTGTTCTATGTACTACCATTGCCCTGAGTGGAAGAGAAACTGCAAACTTGAAAACATTGTCAAGTAGAAGAGTTTTTTGTTGTAGGAGCTCATAACTTTAACTGTCAGCCAGTGCTGCAACAAATCGCCCATCTGCAGTGCTGATGATATAAAAATTAGTTCAGAGAGCGACATGTCAGCTAAAGGCATTATTTAATGTGGTTGCCAGAAATCCCTTCATAAAAATTCATGACTCCAGCAGCTGGTCCTAGTTACCATGAGACTTCTTGTGTGTTCTTCCTTGGAAGGCAGAGAAGCCAAAACCATTCTCCATGTCTCAACAAAGATCTGTGCCTGATTGTAACTAAATTGAACAAGGAAAGGCTCCCATTGCCACCCATTACGGAGATGGCTTTTCCATCACCTTACAGCTCAGCAGCATCTTTCCAGTCTTCCCAACTCATCGTTGTATCAGGCAGCAATGAGCTTTGAACATAATATCAGACCCAGCAGAAATAACCCAGAAAGGTTTAGAGATTTTGCTGTATTCACCCAAAGAGGCACTGCTACTCATAATCATGTCTTAACAAATCACAAATCTTTACCAGGAAATATAAAAAAAAATCATGTCCTGTATTCGTATGCAAATAGTTCCCTTCTAGTCAAGGCCTTACAAACATTATTTTTTGTACCCCTCTGAAGCTGTAAAGTTGATCTGTTTCAAAGGAGAGGTATTCCAGCTTGTATGAAGCAGAGGGACACGATTTCCCAAACTATCCTACTCAAACAATGAGAAATAGCTGATAAAGTTTATTTAGTTTAATCCAGCACATTGATCAGACCACATCTTCTCCAAACACTCTTTACAGATTACAATTCACTGTTAACAGTCAGAAACTAATAATCCATGGGGGAATCAAGACTATGGCTTCCCTATCCTTCTGGCTTGTGTCAATATGAGAGTTTACCACACTGCCTGGGATAACAGGATTCTTTGCATACACTTCTCTGTCCTATGTGTTAGTTCTCCAGAGCTCTGGAATAGCTATTGCTCAGCTACGGTTTCAGAAACAGAAGAAATCTCATTATGATGCAGAAAATACATGGAGTTATAATGTGGCTTCTATGGAGTTATTAACTGAAGCAGAATAGCTCATTCAAAATCAATTTTTTAAAAAAATGCTTTTAAAAAATTACCTGCCAGCTCAGATATTTCAAAGGTTTCTCTAACTGTCTGTACCTATGAACACTTTCATTTGCAGTAATTTCTTGGTGAAAATGATATTAAGGATAATGAAATTTCAAGTTACATAGGTGTTTCTGAGTTCAAAATTGTGCAGCACTGGCAGAAATTATGTTATTCTGATTGCTCAAGAGTAACAGAAGTAACCTTAAAAACTGTAGTCTTTTCCTTTGTGGTACTTCTTCATAGTTCTAAATGGAGCTAACTGGTTTCCTGTAGTAGATGCAAAGAGGCAAAGAGATGTGCAAGGGCTTGTAAAACAAAGTAGCCTTTAGGACGTTTTTTTTATTGATATAACCCAATATGGTGAAATTTGGCGACTGATCCATCGAGTATCAATGAAGTGAGTTAGGTAATATTTTCTGAGAAAGCTCCACAGGGAGAACAAAGTGTGAGCCCTTTTCTGCCTCATGCCTTGCGAGGCCGTTACTGCTTTTGCAAAGCAGACAAACAAACCATTCCTTAAGCACAAAAAATTGGGGATGAGTGTTCTGAAGCTTCCTCAAAAAAGTTAGATCATCCTATAAAACCAGGAGGTACTCTGCCACAGGACTCTGAGTCCTGTACCCAGTGTGCAAGAAGGGAACTCTGGAATTCCTGCATGCAGTTGGAGCATGGAACAGAAAAGGTTATTTCTCCACTTCTAACATGCTCTCCAGCCATTTCCTAAGACTGTGTGTAGCCCTGTAAAAGTAGCCAGAGGGAAAAAAACAAGGAGAAGCACCCCCATAGGAAGTAGCTAAATCCTGACTAGAAGGAAGGCCACATTCTGTTATCAGTTATCTTTCCTCAGCTAAAGTGGCCTTAAGTCTACATAACACACTGGGGGAGGTTTTTGGCTAAGGGATTATCTGAAGGCTCCAGAGCACTTAAAGGGAGCTCATAGAGAGATAGACCTGAATTCCTGCTTCAGGGGGCTGAGGATCTGTGTGAAAGACATGCTGGATCTCCCTAATGCTGTAGCTGCCCACATGTAAGCAGATTTCTTTCTATTACTCTTTGTTGTGACATGTGGATCCAATAAGTATCCTTTTCCCCTCTGGATATCACATACTTGCTTTACTTGAGTTTTATCACCCCACCACACTCTTCCTTTGAAGGCTTGCCTCCCTCTCTGTCACTCACTTCCTTCAGTTTAATAGCTCCCAAACTTCATCTGTGTTCTGGGCACAAAGGTTACTCTTGCAGCTCTGGTCTGGACTGAACAGCACCCTCTCTTTGCCACAGCAATGCTCCAACTTCGATTCGCTCTGAGGATGTGAGACAGGGCGAGGCTTAATAGCTCTAAGTCAATTAATGCTTTCCAGACTCTACACTTGACCTTAGTACTGTAGCTAAGGCTGGTTTGTTCTGTTGTGCCAAAGGGCCAAGCTGGACAAGCAAAAAAGGAACAACATTTGGGACAGGAACCTGCCTTCGTAGTCACGGCCAGAGCTGTGACCTCAGAGGGGTTGTGTATGGCTCTGTCTTTGCACCTTCCAGCCCTGCTTGGGGTGGACATGGCAAGCTGCTTTATTAGGGACAGTGCACATATGTCAGCACCCAGATGAACTGTACTTTCCCCTGAGGTCCTGACTCAGTTTCTTTTTGGTCTTCCTTTGGAGATTGCCTCCCAGTAACCCCTGTAAGTCCCATGCCAGCTGCCTTCAGCACAAGTAACTGCTGCTGCTGTGCACAGCAGAAACAGGAAGTGGTGAAATGCTACACTGATAACAAAGTGCATTTACTCCATAGGAAGCAATAGAAAAATTTACTAGACAGAAACAAAGTCAACTTTCAACATTTTATTGAGCAAAGAGTCTCCCCCATCCCAACAACCTCATTTCCCCATGTGAACTTAAAGCTGCATCTGCCAACATATGGGCTGGGTACAGATTGTAGCCATTGTGTACAGATTGTACCCTCATGTGTAGGCTTAAGGTGTTTTAGCAAGTTCTCCATCTAGGAGCAGGTGTGTCTTTCTAATGCCCTTTCAAGTAACATATGGACTTCAGAGAAAATCCAGCAGGGTTTTTAGATCTCACTCTCCTAGCTCTGTCTGGTCAGACACGGTAGGGAAACCCATCTGTGCCAGCTCTCAAGTTCCCTTTGTTCTGTGCAGCCACTCCCATGGTGACAGTAACTACCACAGTGCAGATTAGAGCTCAGATTCTGGCATTGATGCAGGCTCATCTATGCCTGAGACTCTTACCACACAAAGAGTAAATTCAGAAGTTAACTGCTTTGCATACACCCAAAGCTTTCCAATGCTCTTAGGAACTGAAGTACAACAAGTTCCCACACCCTTAACTCCTCACCTGCTTTTTCAGAGTTCAACTCTGACAGCTAATTGGATTTAGCAAAAGTGTGCATAAGGATCTAAATCTGGTGTGAACTGATGTCCCTTGGATTATGTATTCTCGCCTTCCAAGAAAGAATTTCAAACTGGGAGAGAGCAACCTACTATATGGCTCCACCACAGAGTTCTGCCCTCAGTCTCCTCCAGGCTGAACAGACCCGGTGACCTCAGCTGCCCCTTGTAAGGCTTCCCCTCTAGAGCCTTTACCCTATTTCTAGCCCTCCTTTGGACACCCTAACACCTTCATGGCCTTTTTGTATTGTGGTGTCCCAAACTGCACACACTGCTCAAGGTGAGGCTGCACCAGTGCAAACTAGAATGGGACAGTCACCTCCTCCAGCCAGCTGGTGATGTGTTGTGCTTGATGCACCCCAAGACACAAGCTGGCACAAGATCATTCAGTGACATTGCTTTGGAAATGTCAGACTTGCAAGTAATTTCATAGCCTAGATCTTGCAATGTATGCCCCACTTAGCTGCTGAACTGTGAGTCACAACTTGAACACAGGAGAGGAAAAAATGTTGCTCCTACTTTTGCTGCAAGTAGGTGCAGAGGCAGGATGATGAACTCCTATCATTCAAACTCTGCTTTCAGTTCAGCCTCTGAAAATCAGCAGAGATAAAATTTAGAATGGTGTTATTTTAAAGCCATTTTTTGCCATTTTGATCCTTTTGCTTAAACATAAAGTTGATCAATCAGTCAGACGTCTGGCAGTAGGTGAGACTTAAAATTCTTTTTTAAGAGGGCTCCTGAAAATGACTGCCTCATGGAAAAGGGTGATCTCTGTTCCAGTCGAGTCTGGTGTTCAGATTTTGCTAAGTTCTTGTAATTCACCTGACTTCATAACCACCGAACCTGATGCTGATGGTGGGGAAACCTCGGAGCAGAACATTTAAGAATCAAGGCACTGGAAATACTTGTCAGTTATTCACATTTCTGATGCTTTTAAATAGTAAAAAAAAGTCACCCACCTGGTTTGATAGTATAGCCTTTATCTTTCAGTGCACCACCATAGTTATGACTACTGGAATATCTATTACTGAATTTCTTTATAAGATTTTATTAATGATACTCTCCAAGGGTAGAATTTAGCAGGCCTTTTTCTGTGGCTGAAATGAAGAAGAGCATTCCAAAGGCATCAGTGATCCCACATGAATTTGCACCCAAACAGCTAAAACCACTTGCCAGGCTCTTATGGAACAGGGCCACACTATCTTTTTTGCTTCAAAGAGATGCTGAATGCTTACCAAAAATTTCAAATACGTTTTTGAATGTGATAATATCTAGAACTGTAATGCAAGAGATAAAGAATATCCACCAAGCAATCTTCAGATTGCTCAGACAACATCCTTGGAATACAAACATTCATGCATGCTCGAGGGAAATGTAGCACTGAGTTACACAGCCTTCAGAGTTCTCCAGTTGTTTCACAATATTGCTTGTGGACAAAAAGTAAGCAGCTTTACAAGAGACCCCATGCTTGGGCGTTTTTGGAGACCAAAATTTAGGAATAAAAGCATTTTCACAAAACCTCCCATGTTTGGAAAAATTTTTGGAGGATCAAAATCTAAAGTTAGCTCAGTAGTACTGATCATGAGTAAGTCCTGCTGCTCAAATCCTGCATCTGAAAGGCACTCCTTTTTTATTGCCACAACGGATATTGCTAATGCATTTTCCTAACCAGGCTTATGGAGGTTTTTCTGATGGTGGGATGGCTGAAATATAATTGAGGAGACCCAGATTGACTGTCACACTCCCACAAACTCCCAAGATCTCTTTTTTCCCTCTGGTAAGTAAGGCAGAGTATTGTGTACTGAAAATATAATGACTTACAATATAAAAGGAATAATGATAAACGATTATAATTATTTATTCCTAAACAGGCAAAAATAATTTCACTGAAGAAAGCTGACTGAAGAAAGGTGCCATTCTGTTTCTCCAGGTCATTGTCCAGCCCACCTCCATCTCTTTCCTTCTGTCTTTATTAACACAGAGACAGTTTTTTTCATAAGTTTTAATTCAGGGCATGGAAAAAGCTCCTTCTGAACTAATATATTACCCTTCCTTAAAGCCACCTCAAAACTCTTCTTTGTAGTGATGAGTAAATAAAATTACAAAGTGAACAGGCCACTGATGTGCCTAGACTCTTGCAGCTGGCACTGACTGGTACTGGTTGCTCCAAATCCTGATACTTCCTTTTCTGGGCATATCAGTTTACCCTTCATTGATTCAGATAATAGGTTCCCTTATGATACAAGAATTTTACTGTTGTTTTATGCTCATATGGTGCTAAGCACCATCCCCTCACGAACTGTGACACATAGAAAAGTGAAAAGTAAGGTTCTGGTTAATAACAATAGCTTTACCTAAGGACATATGAAGCAGTACAAGAAATTACAAGAAATTAAGGCTTCTGTGTGGCTGGAAATGACGACTTTTATGGGCTTCTCAGCAGCTAAAAATTTCTAAAACTGGACATCCCTCATGTCATAGACAATTCTGTCATGTAACAAAGACAAAATTTAAATGTTTTCTGACATATTGCTTCAACTATCAAACTTTTAGTTCCTGATTTGTTCTGTATTTTTACTTCAACTTTCTAAACACCCAAGCAGCACTAATTTTTGCCCTATATTAGGCAAAATACTAATAAAGGGTCCTTGAGCTACCACTGAAATAGTTGATGGATCTTGAGTGCTGTGCTCGTTCCACTGAAGAGCTGCTGCCATGACATGGAGTAATTATGTGTCTTGGTAGGGGAAGAACATCCTTCCTTGTCTTACTGATTTTGTCATAAAGTATTAAAAAAATCCCTCTGGTTGGGTCACACTGATAATAACCTTTGCAATGGATTGCTCATGATCTTGAGTTTCTGCAGATGCCTCTCGTGCTAGCTGCAGAACATTCTAGAGTCTTTTTCCATGCTAAACAACTGCCCCGGATAAAGTGTGAGCTGAACTGAGTGTATTGAGAATATTTACTTGCAACAGAGTCACTGCCTTAAATAAGAGCAATCTCCAGGTTGCTTTACCTTCTGCTCCAAATCCAAAGCTTGAGGATTAGCATGAATTATCTCTTTTCCCTAATCCACTAGGCTCCAATCCCACCGGGGACAGCATATGCAAGCACACAAGTCCCACGACACTGAGGACATCTGCTATCCTAAGAAAAGTGCAAAATATCATGGTATCACTTGCACTTTCAGAACTTTTAACAAAATAAGATGCCATGAATTTCATACACAATTGGACAATAAGGATTTTCAGGAGCACGCTGTCTATCCCAAAACATGTCCCACTCAACTGTCATCATCTGAGCACTGAACTTGGTGTCTGGTATAACTTGAACGAAGGGGTTTTGAGAACTCAGTCAAACAAACAAACAAACTCTCCAAACAATAAACAGTAACAAACATAAACCCCTCAAATAGCTAATGCAACAGGTGAATATTCAAGTGTTATTTGCAGCAGCTAAATAAAGTCAATTTCATTTTCCAGTCATTGAACCATGTCTTCAGCTAGTTAAAATTCACAGAAATTTGTGAACTTCAATGGACTATTTCATGTATACAATTTAACAAAAATGCAAAATTTATGAAGATTATTCATAAATCAAATCACAACTGCCTACACCCCTGCTCTGCAACTCAACTTCCCAGTCACTTTGTCCTGGCCACAAAAACATGCCTGGACCTCAGAATCTCCTGCCAAAGAACTCATAATCCTACTCGCCTCAAAATGTTTTTGGGAGAGAGGTCTTTCAGCTGATTTCCTAACTATTTTGCAAGCAGCTAAGACTCTGTTCTGACAAATCCCCAGTGAGTTAAAACAAAACTGAAAAGAAAAGCAGATTCTGGTAAGTGAAAAAGCATCACGGGTTGAAACCTATGACAAACCCTTTGTGAAACAGCAATGCCAACTGCTTTAGAGAGAGAGAGCTAAAACCAGACTAAGTGGCCCTCAATTACAAGAAAGCTGGAACTAAAACAACATTTCTATGTTTAACAAGTAAAAAATAATAAGATTCTCAAGACACAGAAACTGGAGCCTGATTGGAGAAAAAGTCTTATTTCTTTTACCTATTAATCACTTCTTTTAAAAAGTATCTAATAATATTTGTTTTGAGGTTTTGAGGCTTTCTAGGTAATAGTTTGGGGACTTTAAAGGTCTTTCCTGCTTCAGAAAAACAAAACCAACACATAAAGTAAATTCAAATTGAACTCAAGCATTGCCTTAACATCAAGGCAAAGAACTGCAGCCAAGAGCCTTGCGCTTTGCCTTTTAAAGTGGAATCTCAGAGGATCAAAATCTATTTCTCTTCCTTATGTCTCCAATTATTTGACAAAGAAGCTCCCAATTATTTGCCTTCAGCTGCCCTGAGTGAAAATATATGGGCTGCTCATTTTGCAAGCCCTACAGAAGAATCCCCAGATACAGGCATGCGGTCAGAGCTGAGTTCTGAGAGTTGAGCCCTGAGAACAGCTCCATCTGACATAGCCCCAGGTTACCCTGTCCCCATTCCTGCAGCAGCTCTGCTCTTCTCCTCCATTCTGCCAGGCTCTTCAGGAGACTCATCCCTTGACAGCTGCCCCAACCACCTCTTCAGCAGACACAGGGGACAGACATTCCCTCTGTACCCCTCCCCAGTCCTACTGTTCTGGTGCTCAGATGAGCACACAAGAGAAATTGGCACTAATAAAAACATCAGAAAAGGCTCTTAAAAAAACTTCTTGCCTCACATCAGGTGGGCAAGGCTTACAAAAATTAATTTGCTGCTGCTGACAGGCGTTTCTACCTAATAAAGCCATGAGAATTTGGGCAAGATAGGGCAAACTCCAGCTAGGCAGGAGTTAACACAGAATCACACTGCCCCTTATACTCTGTGGCTTTAGTCTGAACCAGTTCAGACCCTATTAAGCTGCCAATTTTCAGGAAACATGCATAGATGTTGGGTAAAACTACTGACATTTTTCTGCTTTCTCCAGAAAAAATAACATTAAAAAAGTGCTTATTAATGGAGCAGGAAAAAATGCACGTGGCTGCTATGTATCATTCTTTGGTTATTTTCACCAATAAAATTTATTTTTTCCATTTTGGCATGCTATTTTTATGTTGGAAGTTTGTCTGTATTTCAAAGGGAAGGAATTCCTATGACAACGTAAAAGAGAAGCAAACAAACTGGCAGAGAAAACACATGGGTCACTAGGACAAATGCTGACATAAGCCTTCCAATAAACTTTGTCTTAGGTTTGTTTTATCATTTATACAAGAAATTTAGTTCTATTTTTCAAAATGTGCCTTTGGGCAACTACACAAATCCTATTCCATTAGTGTAATTGTACTAATTTTAATCACAAGCAGCTTGTAATCACTGAAATACTTTCTGACTAAAACTATTAAAGCATTTGACAGTGATGCATGCAAAACAGCATCCTGTGATTAGGTTGTATCATTAGTGGGAGATGTTTCAGCTCATATGATTAAATCTTCTTGACATTTGGTATTATATTTGCGATGGCTGTTTGATCATGCACTTGCACACATGACAACAGATCTACTACGCTCACTCAGACAAGGTCAGCTCAGAAATGCTGTAAACAGTATAACAAGCAGCCTTGCCTTTGCCTACCTGGAACAGAAAGAAAGAACCTGCCTTGAAATTCTTGAAATGTCCAAACCCTGAGCAGCTGTGGTCAGTTTTCTCAGTGCAAGCAGTGGCTTGAAGAGATTTTTCCTCTAACAGCTCATTCCCAGCTCATCCTTGGCCTGCAGTTGTACCACTACAAGCTTGGACATGGAAAAGAACTGACAGGAAAACTTCTGTGTCAGTCTCCCAGTCCATTTCACCCTTGTATCTCACTAACTACTGTCACAACTGAAGACAAAAATCTAGCATGATGTTAGAGGAAGTTTCCTGTCTGACCAATGTGGCAGTCACACTCCCACCACCCCGGCACTCACTGTTGGGACTGAAGCCCCTTGGCAGCAGGGGTTGTTGCCGTGACCCAATGGGTGCTCCACTTAACTCCCTGCATGCCTGATACTCACACAGACAGGTTTCCCTCACTGGCTGGAGCCCAGATTTCCCATAACAGAATTTCACTTGTCAGAATCCTTCACACTATTTAATCAAGATGCAGTAAAAGCTGAACAGAAACAGCTCCTGCTGGTACCTCTGAGGAGGGACACAGAAAAAAAGGAATCTCTGGGCTTTTTTCCCCTCACAGTCCAAGTGTGCCATAGTCTGGGATCTTTCTGCTAAATCCCTGGCTCCTCTTGGACCTGATTGTTGGATCACCTGGGTGGGCCTGCAGGTAGCCATGCTCTTTGTGGTGGAAAGGGCTGGTGCCACCTCATGGCCCCTCACCTGCCACTCCAGCTTTTCCCCTACCCGGGACCAACCTGCAGCTCCTCCCTGGGCCACTGGCACTATGTGTGTTCCTCAACCCTGAAACCACTTCAGCTGGCAGAGCCCCTGGGAGCTCCAGAGCTGCATTCCTTTTGGCAGCAGTGTGTACAGCCACACTAATTTAAGTTAGCCACCTAAGTGTGGGTTTAAAATTAAAACATTGGGTTCTACTTCAGATGATGCCATGGATGTAGGGACAAATTGTTCTGAGCATGTTCTCTTTGATATCCCATAAGCTGCAAACTCCTTTTTCCATCTCCCCAATGTCTGGCCAGCATCCTGGTACAGATGGCTTTTGTACATGTGTCTGCCAGGACAGCCAAACTGCCAAGGCTGTGTGGTGCTGACATCCTCACTCAGCCAGAGAGAAACCTTTATTTAGGCACATTTACACTGGCAGAAGATGAGTTTTGGCAGCACAGACTGCATTGGCACAGGATGAAGTGGACAGAATTTGTTCAAAGCACAGATTTGCTTTCCGTGAACATAATAGTCTTATCAAAGTCCTTTTGCTGAATTCCCACTGCATGTGTGGTGCGTGATTTCAACAGGATCAGGGTTCTTCTCTCAAAACCATAAGCTGCATCATGAGGAACTGCTAAATTCATTACCACTGGGAGACAACTGATTTGAGAAGCTTTTCATATCATCAATTTATTTTGAGGACATAATGCAGACAATAAGTCACTACAGACAACTCCACTGCACATGGCGGCACAAGATTGAAGAGCTGTAATTTTGGAGGATGCAAAGCTGTTATCAAGAGGTAGATCACAGATATAGTCTGCTTATTTGCACATAGAGGAAACTTTCAGCAGTACGTATTATCCCAGAAACTTTTCCTTTTCCCGTTACTTTTTTTTTTTTTTTTTCCTTCCAGAAGTAGTTCCTTACCAGAAGCACGCAACTGACAATGAACTAAAGGCACATTCTGGTCTTAGGAGTTTGATTAGAAATGAAAAGTAACATTACCACTACAAGCATTCCTGAACTAGATGTAATGAGGATCCTGAGAAGATCAGTAGAGGCAGGTCAGGTCTTAAACCCTTTGACATCTTTAAGCAATCAGTTCCAATTTCATTTGGTTTCAGTCAAAACACAGCTTCCAGCTAAAAGCATTTATTCAATTAGGACATTTATACTGAGTCTGTTAAATTGCAGGCTGACAATGTTTACTTACCCAGAAATTTCTGCCTAGTTTTCACTCTTTGGCACTCCTCTGCCTTTTTTTTTTTTTTTAAGGAAAATCAAAGAACTTAAGCAGTGTGAATCAGCTCTTTAAAAGATTGGATGAGCACCAGGGCCAAAGCCATGGAATCAGACACAGAAGCTGAGTGGTTAAACTGAGATGGCCTTTGTCACTACTCAGAGAGAAGGAATACTTGTGGAACAAGGCTTTGGTTTCCCCTTTCCTTCTTTTTACTCAAGGGATGGTAGGAGATGGTACCACAATAGTATTTCATTGTTATTTACAAGCAGAAAATTCCAGTTAAATTATCAAATTAAATGCCTAGGAAGTAGACAGGGAACTTAATAAAAAAACCCATGTCTTTTCCATTGCACACTAAACCTGTTGTAACCTCAAAATTCAGTACAGATTCAATGAAATCACCACAAAGTCCAACCCTAATTACATGTGAACTTTTACTGAGTTTCAGATCAACCTTAGATTAATGTTTTTGTCCAAAAACTGTGGGAATTATGTTAACTTCATACGATCAAACCACAAAAAGGATGAAAATATGCAGTTTAAGATGAGCTTTGTTTTGAAAGGTTTTGCAAATTGAAGCCCAGTTACTGGGAATTCACATGATGCAAACTCAGAAATAAAACTTCCACAAAGTCCCTGAGAAATGAAGCAGGAGTATTTGCCACTGTGCTCCTACTTCCCTCTAAGGTTCCTAGGTGGCAATTATTGCTACTCTGTTTTCTATGCATCTTTTTCCAAGACTGTACATGAAAACTCAGATCTACCTCTAACATCAACCCTTCCACTGAGGGATTAGGTTGAAGGAACACAGCCCTGGGGTTATATATTTTTACTTGTATGGGTATTCTGATGTGAAAAAGAACCCCCTGCATATGTCTGTTTTGCAATTGAGTGTTTGTTTTTGGCAAATATAAGTTTAAAACTGATAACAGGGACTCAACAAACCAATGCTACCATAATCAATATTCTTGATCAAAAGTAAAGGCAAAAAACACTTTTGAGCTTTATTTGTGCCTGTTTGAATTGAGATAATTGCAAGGTTACTCCTGACATCAAAACAGTACTCGAGGGTAAGGTTCTGAATTAAATCTCTGTGTTAGGCTGTCTGAAAGCTCCTGAAATTCTGCATTTCAGAACAGTTAAGGAATAGCTGGACATGATGTCGTGGCAACAGCACAGCCCTGATGGATAAGTAGTACTGCTGGAGACACACTAAGAAAAATGCTTCCACAGAGTCCAGGCAACAAAGTCTTCAGAGATGTGCCAAAATCCTGAGGCCCAAAAGAATTTTTTGACAATATACAATCTGCTGTATGGAGTTTGCCTTAGCAGCTAAGTATCCCCTTGGTTGCTATTTCAGCACAAGCTGGGCTTCCCCTGCCTGTTTGCAGCATTTTGTTTACTTCTTCAATGTGATGCCATGTGATGTCCCTATCCATGGCAGGGAATCACCTTAAAATGTAGATGCCATGCACTCCTCGTACAAGTTCTTACAGAGATCCAGGTTGAGACCCAGAGGTCCCCTGAGGCCTGTTTCTGTAGCAGAACAAACTGGCAAATACTCAAATACTCATGTCCTCCTCCTCAAACACCACCACTGCACTTTGTGCGTCTTATGTCATTTCAGTGTGCTGAGTGAAGGTGCTCTAAAATCCTGTTAGCAACAGGACTTGTTCAGTGAAAAAGCACATTGCAAATGCACTCCCATTAGGAGCTCTGGGCAATGCCTCCTTTTGCAATGTATTTACTTGGCTCTGTAAATATCCAGGGCAAAGAGTAACTCTTGACTAATAATACAACCCACTGATACAGTCAGTACATTTAAGTTTACTGACAAGAGGTGGAACAATCTGATGCTGTGGAAAAACAGAAACCAGGCACCAGCTATGCCAGTATTCAGAGCTGCTTGCTGTATGTAGTATTTTTCACTTAGCAGGCACCAGGAACTATTACCAAAAAAAATTATCAGGAAGACCCCATGCTCCTTTAATCCCTGAAGAAATTATTTAGAAACATCAGGCTTCAGGTCTTCAAGTCAAAATTTGCAGAGACCTTTCAGAGAGAATGATATATGCTAGAAGTCAAGTATTGCCAAAATCTGAGGAGTTAAAAACACATCCTGGCATGGAGTACTCAGGAGACTGCAGCTTCTTCTACCTGTGTCATTAAATACTATCATTTCTGAACAAGCAAAGGATTCAGCAAACTCCTTCAGAGTCTTGGTCAATTTGCTGTTTATTTACTGTAAGGCAGCTCTTATGAGGGAGGAGGTCCCATGCCAGGTTAATAAACTCACAGTAACAACTACAAGGTTATAAAGGGCTAAATCATCCCCCTGTAGAATCTAGCCTCAAATTAGAGTGCTAAAAGACTGCACTGTGCCATGGGAAGGTTGAACACAAGCTAGGTTGCCTAGGACACTTCCAGGGCTGGAGGGACCCTGCCAGGCCACCCAGGCACATCTCCAGGGTGGCTCAGAAGGGGTATATTTTCTCCAGTATAGAGCAGGCTGGAGCTTTGCTGCTCACTTCAATAAACCAGAACAGGTTGTCTGGAAATTCCCTGAACACTAGAGTGATAAGCTTGTAAAAATTTTAGGAGGGGGATTTTCTCAGATAAAATAAGAGTATTATCCTATCTGCAGAAAAACCTACAAACAGAGAAAAGAAAGAAAAAAAAAAAGAAAAAGAAAAGAAAATCCAGAAATTTCATTCTTCTGCAATAGACATGCTGTAAATACACTGTACCCCACCAGTTAAATCAGCTGAGTACCTGTGTCACCCTTAACTCAGATAACAAAATCACCCAACCAAAACTAACCCTTCTGGGCTGAGGAGGATTCACATTTCTGGTGTCAGGGGAATTTTGATATGGTCCTATCTTTGGCTAAAGGCACACAGAGACACTAGGAACCTTGTAATCTCTCTGAAAGCTTACCTAATCAGGTGAGAATTATTTTTATCTTATTTTAGTCTTACACTGTGGCTGTGTTTTGATATTTGCCCATGCTCAAAAGGACAAGAGTTGCTTGTTATCAATAATCAGTAATGCTAAAGACATTTTCCCAGTAGCACCATCAGAGTGCAAGATTTGCCAGTTGTGCCAGTTCCTGATCGAACTGCCAAATGCAGTCTTTGGACACTCCTGGGACAAGAAAGAGCAGCCCTTTAGGCCAGTGGGCCTGATGTGGCTTTTTCCAGGTGGCTGCTCAGGAGATCTTGTGTCTATTTCAGAAGCTCCGTTTCTGCTGGGTACCTTTCATGAAATGTGTGATACTATCAAGGCATTGGGGAGATGCTTTGATTTGGCTTTATACTTAGCATAGAACAAGATAATAAAGAGGACAGAGGAGTTAATACTCAAAGACAGCACCACCGACAGATACTTTGCTTTCAGGAAATCTGAAGTTTTTCTAGAGAATTTTAAAAAAAAGTTCATCTGAGTGGAGCCAAATGGGTGCACTAACTTCTTCAAAGCTGCTTGCCTGGAGCAAATTCAAAATAAAGAAATTTGAGGTCAAAATGAAGCTAGTGCTAACAGTCCCATTTGAACTGCATCCTGAGAGCTTTGCATGGTATTTTTCACATTTTGTTTTTCAGGTTAATTTTTTCTGAGGCTGCTAAGCATGTGATATTCTGCCACACTAGTTCCTCCTCCTACAGTGACAGAGCTTCCAAGCTGTGAGTTGAAATGAGGAGGCTTCTTGGAAAGGTCTTATAACTTTTTTTCCTAAGGTGGATCTAAGGGGATGTTAGTGAAGGACTGCCCTGTAGTCACCAATCTACTTGTGAAATGAGAGCACCTAAAGTGAATTCTCAGCAAATTTAACCCCACTGACATAACTCCTGACCAACAAAACAGGAAGAATAACACACAGATTTGTCATCCCTTCCCTCATATACCAAAAATGCTATTTTGTTGAGGCACACCATCTTCTCAGTCTTTAAGGAGCATGGTGTGGGTGCCTGCTACCAGCTGCTTCACAACACATATTCTGAACAATGCCACCTCCACCACCAAGCCTGAAGGACACAGAAGAGAAGAGAGAGAAAAAGCATCTCTAGAAAGGTTTAAGGCTGATACTGTTGAGGGTAATGATAGACAGGAGCCACACAAAGCTGAGAAAAGGAAATGGGATGTCTGAAAATTACTAGCAGTTTTCCTTAGAGATTAATGAGCCATGGGAACCAATGGATCTTACAGTACACTGGGGCTGGACAATGCCATAGAAAAAGGAAAGTCATGCTATTTTTGTAAATGGACACTTTGCTATCTCAATCCCTAATATGACATAGTTTTCTCCACAATTTTCCCCCATTATTTCTTTATTTTCCAGTGGATGGAGACAAATTTATTTGCACTCTTTTTTGTTGTGTAAGTGACTTTCTGCTGCATGCACATGCCCTTCTTATGGAAAAACAAAGGATAGCTCCCCATGTGCTTTTTTTTTTTTTCCTGCTGAATGGTGTTTCTATTCACCAGTTCATCTCAGCAATCATATGAGGAACATGGGAGTTTTTCTGATCATTTGCTTTTTTTTTAGCCCCAGTTGGGCAAGGCTTCACTTCTAGCCTATGAGAACTTCCCATAATACTCTCTAAATTAGCAGTTCTTTCAGGCTGCACCTCTCAAGGGGACCAGAACATTTGCATCAGTGACAGCCAACTACTGCTCCAGGGTCACTCCAGTCATGTTTCTTTTGCATCAAGTTGACACTCAAGGTCAAACGACATGTTAGCTTTGACACTGCAGTGATATTTGACTTCATCAGCCTCTCAAGGTCAGACTATTCTTGGCTGAGTAGCACAGAGGAGCCTGCTTGCCTCTCTCTGCTTGGGTTGTGAAATGATGGAGCAATTACTTCCACAGGAGAATACATAGCAGAAGAGAAATGCTGGCTGAGACTCAGGTTCGCTTTTGTCTTTCTATTGTTGTAATACAATAATGAAATAATTCACACCTTTCTTGCTAAGGTAGAAAAACTGAGTGCCCCCAGTCTGTCCAAATTTTCATTAGGTTATGCTAGTAATCTGTAATACTCTCCTGTCCTTTTAGGATATATACTGTTAAATTCTCAGAAGAGATAGAGTTTCCTCACACCCTTAGAATCAAAAGCTGTGTTATTTTCTCTAATGGTCACATGAAAACTAGTGAGTTTGCATTCACGAACTTTATTCATTCACCTGATCAATTTGTGTCCCACATCAGTTCAGAGAAACCAGAAGCATTAAACCTGTAACATAAAAACTGAGTTTTAATTGCTTGATAATAAGAAACAAACTGCCTTTATGACCCCTGACAATCTAGCAGATTCTTAAATGGGCAGTGTCAGACAGGCAGGTCTGTGGGGCACCTGTGCAATTCCACAGCACTACACACACATGATGGAGAACCTCTGTTTATTTTTGCTACATGGGGGATCTGGGAAAGCATCCTGGAAACAGACGTGTATTTTAAAATCCAGAACAAAACCAGGCAAAAGAAGAATATTTGCCTTATTGAAGACACTGTGATTTGGACAAGAGACATCCTTCTCACCCCATAAAAAAGGATTAACCAGCACTTGGATATTTATGTCTGAGGACAGTCCTAAAAATGAGTTGCACTGCATGCAGACTGTAAAACAGATGAAGTGACACATTCAGCTTACATAACAGCGTAAAAAAAAAGAAAACCTGCTACAATTCAAAACTAAAAGAATAAAAAAATCAATCAGGACATAAATGTCTTCTGGCTATCACACAAACAACGACCTCAGCTTCTTCTGCAGTTTTAGTTGCATTTTGGTTCAAAACCTTCAGTATAACTCAGTACATATAAATAAATAACAGCAGATGAACACATCTGTCCCTTTGTAAACACAGGAGAAAATCATCTGTATAACAGTTCACCTATTACTTCAATAAAATCTTTTGAAACAATATGTGAAGAAATGTTGTATAAGAAACAAAGTCAAACCATGCCATTTGAAAACTGAACACTCTTCTGTTTGGCAGAAGTAATTTCTCTTTTTCTTTTTCCTATATGTGAAAAATTTGTTCTGCAATTTAAAAATGTCTCCGCTGAATTTTATTCACCACCATTCCAGTTGCTACATCTTTATCATCTGGGTCTCCTTTCATTTGGTTCACCATACCAAAATAAACTTATGTAAACCATAGTTCTCTGTTTTGATTCCACTTTGTTTGTTTCTCTTTCCCTCACTACAGAATCTCCATATCCAACCTACTCCTTTTTCCCTTTTTTGGAAAGTCTTTTCTCTTTCAGTACTCTAACCCAACATGTTGTTTTTAATAGGGTTTGGCACTGAGTTGTCTTGCACTAAAATAACAAACTTCTTCCACTCCAAGTGGTAGGAGAGAAAAGTGGTAAGTGACAAAATTTGGTAATTAAAACTGCTTGAAAGTAGTACAAAATAGCTTCTCAAATTCTACTCTCACATCCAATATTCCCCCTATCCTCTTTTCTACTCAGAATCTTCTGGTGTAGCTGTTGTTACCTGGGCAAGGAGAGTGTGAAATGTACTTTGAGATAGTTTACATAAGGAAACCCTCCTTCTTGCTTGTTTGGCAGTTTCTCCTCAAATACTTGTGCCTTCCCCTGCCTGCGCTGCAGCACTGGAATAGAGTTTCTAAAAATCTATTCCTAGTCTCTATCACATTTCTTTTCTCCATCTTGTACTTTAGAAAGTAGACCTGACTATGAGGAAGAACTTTACTATGAGGGCAACTATGCACTGGAACAGCCTGCCCAGAGAGGTTGTGGAGTCTCCTTCCCTGAAAATATTCAAAGCCCTTGTGGACACAGTCCCAAGTCACACGCTCTATGGGACTCTGCTTGAGCAGGGACGTTGGACTAGATGTCCTCCAGTGTTCCTTTGCAATTTTATCCATCTGTGATCTAAATCCCATCTTCTGTGGATTTCCTGTCTTTGGACATAACCCACTGAGGCAATGCAGGACATACATTTCAAATGCATTGAGCTGGAACAGACCCCTCTAATCATTCCATCCTAAAGGAGATATTTCAGTAAGCAGTAGAACAAGATCTGCATATTTTATATGAGAGAGAGATCCTGGCATGGGAGAAATTTGTGGTTTGCTGACCCTTCCTCCAAATCTCTAGAAATCAACTTGAATGAAATCTAACAGAAAGACATGGAAAAAGATTAAATAACTTCTCTCAGGGTAATGTGGCTGAATCCGTGGCAGAGTAAACACAGAAGTTTTAGGATAAGTCTAATCCCTAGCAATTATGTCTCCTGTTCCCTCATGGCAGCCACATTATATCCTACCACAGAAGGAGGCAACTTCATTTACAACAACTCTTCTTTGGATTTCAGTGGCAGCATCAGATCATTATTAAATGGGTAACATAAGTCTGACAGTGCTGCTGCTCCCAGTGTACTCTGCAAAACGGTCTTCTAATTCCATAATGCAGGAAAAGGCTTATTCCTATCATCAGCAGGAGATGAGAGTATATTTAGAACCCTCTTGCAAACAAAACCACAGATGGGGAGAATTATTTCCTAGCAGAAGAAGCTGCCCACACATTTCGTGCCCTTGGAGTGGTTCAGTTTGTATCAACTCCAGATGATCTGCTTTTCACCACTGCTCTAAGTAAATACTGCAAAGCACAGGCACTCACTGCAGTGGATGCAAAAAACAATGCAAAGACAGCTTTGTCATTACACATTTAAAAATAACTCTTCAAGCATTAATCACACAGGTCTGGAGGAAAGCACAAGACTTGACAGGATTGCAGAAAAAGTAGAAGCTGTTCTGGATTTGAGCCTTTCTTGGGATTTCAGGATTCTCAGAATTAATATTTAAATCCTTGGTCAGATACTTGCTCAAAGAGAGTAGTTATGACTATTTAAAATAAAACAAATCAATTAATCAATTAATCTACAAATAGCCCCAGCAAAGCATTCTTTTTTGGTTCTAAATAGTTGATAAAAACCTAGTTATACAGTGATCAGTGAAATTAAAATGGGTTTACAGCTTCAGACTCCAGGACCCTGGGACCCCACAGGACTGACCTAATGCTGAAAAGCCCCATCTTTCTCACAAACTACCTAAGCCCAGCCCTAAATGACAATAACACTCTGAAAGATCACACTTGGTTTGTGCTAGCTTATGTCTTTCTTATTTGTTTCCCCAAAGCAGCTAAACTTTCCTTGAATGAGGGACTAAAACAAACACGTGAAGGAAGTGTTTAATTCACCTTTGCAAGAGAAAAGGCCTCTCTTACAGTGTCCATCCCACCACAGAAGAAGAAAGGCAGGTACAGTGGGTACTCTGTTTCTTTTGTGTATTTGCCAGAGCCCTGTTTCTTGCAACCAGGGTGAATACTGGAAAAGCAAAACCTTGGGGATGACTCTGGGAGGAGAAGGATAAACAAACTCTTGTGACTTTCATTGAACAACATCTTTGTGTGGGAAGACACATTGCAGCATGTTTATTTTAAACTAAATATACTTGAAGTTATGGGGTATATTAAAGCTAACTAAAGTACTTAGTAAAACTAAGTACTAAGTTTATTTATTAGGTTCAAACTGTTAACATTTAGGGAAAAAGATTTCCTCTATCTGTTGATTAAACAGATTCAAAGCTACTCCTTAAAAAAGAAAGCCTCAGCCTTGCCCAAGGCTTTCTGCACATTTTAGCAAGCAGCAAAAAGAAATTACTATAACTGACATAAGCCTGAAAAGTCTTGAAAGACAGGAGATTAAGGTATTCATGTGAGGAAACAACACAAGAGGACAAATGGTACCATCATAAGAAATCTAAGGAAAATTCACAGGTCTTGAGCTGTTTCTAGAAAGATGCCACAAAGTCACTGTGGCCTGGATTAAAAATCATGAAGCATTGTCATGAAACGAATTGTTTCTGATATGAATATGTTAAGTAAGAATGTAATTAAAAGTGTTCTGCTTTATTTCCCCTCAATATGCTGAGCACAGCTAGCTCTCAAGTAGACAATCTGGAAAAACATAAAAGCTTAGGACCACTGTGAAGTCAGTCTTTTTTTTAGTGTCACTTTACTCCAGCTTTTATCATCCATATGTGATTACTGTAACCACATGTTTAGCTGGAATTAATCCTTTTACCTGCAGAGGCTTGTAATATTTCTGTTCTATAAGCATCTTGATGCTTGACACATGCTCTGAAACACTCAGTGAAGCGAAATGTGAAGCTGATGATAAGACAGCAACTTGGGACTCACATCACTGCTTGAGACCAGACTACATTTCCAATTGCATTTTTGGCGGGGGGGGGGGGGGGGCTGGAAATAATTTAAAATCCATAGCAAGGCTCCCACTGAATGAAATAACTATCCCTTCAAACTGGAAGGTAGGAGATGACACTTAGAGAGAGCATTGTCTGGAGAAGCTAAATGCACTGTACTGAATATTCACATAAAAATGGGGAGATTATCTTGCATGATGAACATAACATCTAAAACAAAGGACATCTGAAGGCAGCTGAATGTACAGGACCCTCAGATTTAACACTCTTAACCCTCTGTGCAAGTATGACCAATTTTGAGATAAAGGAATTTGACACATTCTAAGTGAGGGTGATCTGCTCAGGCTAATTTCCCATACCCCAAACCTCAGCCTGCTTATCTCACAGCATACATTCCTTGACAAAACACCAGTCCACCACTGCCTTCAACCCACAAACTGTTTCAGCAGCCTCAGAGTGCCAAAAGGCTGCTCTGGGCCAGATGCATCACGGTGTCATTGCCCTGTTTCTTGCAGCCTCCTGTAAGCATCACCACAACCATGGCCAGAAAGCACAGAAGGGCAAATCTGCACTCACACTGCAGGGACATCCAAGTGCATATACTATTTTGAAATAATTATATTTGTAACAAAACAAGGTAAAGTCTACAGGCTATGGTGGCTAATGAAAAGCCATGTGCCAGTTGTTTTAAGGAAAATGACAAGTTTTCCTAAAGGAAGAGACTTGCCAGAAGTTGCACACCAAGCGCAATATACTTTTATATGGTTAAGATTTTAACTTCGCAAGACTGAGTGGAAATTCGTGTCTGGCTTTCAAGTTGGTAGCAGGTAAAATATTCATGAGTCAAATGGGCTCTTTACTTCAGAGAGGAGCTTTTTTGCTGACATCCAAACCAAGCAAAGTGAGTACAACAAAAATCAATGACTAAACAAAACTCAGCTGAGTTTAAACTCCAAACCCTGAACCACAGTGAAGGCCATAAGATTTCTTTAAACTTTCTACTTAGACACTGAAACAATAAGGTCCAATGGTCAGGGATGTTGCCTTCCCTTGAAATGATTCTGCTGTCACATAAATAACAACTTGTACCAGAATCAAGCATAAAACAACTCTCCAAGGAAGCAGGGTCTCAAAGCTTTAACTGATTATTCTGGAGGTTTGGGTCTTATTTCAAAAGCCTCTTGAGGGAACCCACACATAACTTCTCTGCATTAATGTAATAATTCCAAAGACTGAGGCACTCATTGAAATCTCAAACTGTATACATATTTTAAAAAACAGAAGATCAAGTGCGAACTACCAGCACTAGCTTGAGTCTGGGTCTAAATCCATGACTTTATTTGGACTTTTTAAAAATAACTACGTGGCCTAAAATACTTGGTGAAAAACATTTTTGTATGAATCTGATGCATCTCAAGCTGATAGCTTAGTTCTTTTCTTAGCACCATCTTCTGTTGTTTCACAGGAAGGAGCCATTTAAGATACACAATCAAGGGGTTTTTTCTGTGTCAGAGTAGCTGAAAAAAAAAATCCAAGTTAGTCACAGAGTGTAGGGAAAGCAGGCAGGTTCTCCTTGCTGCCACAAAGCAACCTTGCCACAGGGCTAGAACAAAAAGGTAAGGTTGGCAAGGTGACTAGCAAGCTGCTATAAAATCTTCTATGAGGGAATTTACTCACAAAGAAATGGGTCCAGCATACTGAGAACACCTTATGCCTACCAGGACAAGAAATGATATAAAGAAAGGCAAAAGGGGCAGTCAATGACTGTGTGTGCCAATGTTTAGGCTGATGGGCCATGAAGAAATGCACCCATCTTTTCCTCTGATAGAGCTAGCAACGACGTAGATGGAAGGGAGAGGAAAAGAGGAAATCCATAGGCAAGGAAAGTCAGAGGGTAGCACAGCTCTGACTCAGCTGTCAGCAGATGTGTTACTCTTTCCACTGTCACATGGAGCCCTCAGGATTTTTGGACTGGGACACTTGCACTGTGTGGCTGTTCATATGACCTCTCCCACCTGTGCACGCTCCAAGAACTTCTTCATGTGATGATTCCAGTCTAGCTATTTCTCTGCAGGATGTGCTACCTTCTTGCTTTAGCATTTAGCAGAAGACTATTTTCATCCTGGTGTCTCAAAATCCTTAAACTCGCACAGTAATCCCCTATAAACACACTGCTCAAACTTCCTGTATAGGTTTTTCTGTTGTTTTTTTAGCTGCTTGAATGTTTCTTGTGCTGTATTTAGCAATTCCTCAGATTTTTCATAGCCCTTGAAGAGAAAAGCCTGGACAACTCTACTCCCTTACAACAACAGAGTTCAAAAAAATTAATAATATACCTGTGATCACAGTAGTGCTTGAGACTCTTAGAAGTAAATTTCATTCAGTCCACCCCCACAATTTGTTATGGAAACCTACTGAGGTTTCCACAGCTGTTAAATACAGGTTTAACACAAAAAAACCCACCCTCCTTGGTCTTTTCACTTCCTTCTCTTGCTGTCATTGCTTCAACTTCCTCTTTCCTTTTTTCTTTTTTTTTTCCCTGATCCCTTTAAACAAGACTGAGCTTTTTAATCACTGTAAAGGACTGGTTTTTATTTTCAGCTTGTTTTGTGGTGCAGGTGTTATTGGGCAGGCAATGAGCTGACGTTGCATTGCAGCTGGGGTTCCTCTTTCCTGTTATCTGGGGCAGAACAAGTCACTTGACTTTTTCTTGAGCCTGTCCTTCTAGATACTACATGTGGTTCAAATGAATTAGCAAAGTTTAGCTAATACCTCAAATTAAATTTGAAGAGGAGGTCTTGATTTACACTGTCACCATTTTGGATATCTCAATATTTCTCTTGATAAAGCAACAGATTCTACCCAGGGTTTCTACTGTTTGATTGCTTATGAACTTGATATTATAAGAGGAGGGTTGAGGAGTTTCAATCACTAATAACTCTGCTTAGCATGGCAAGATAACTGCAACTGTGCAGAAACTGTAGAGCTGCATCTTCCAACCAACTCATTTTTTCCCCTGGTTTCCCGGTATTTCTGTTTATAAAGGAAGACGGAAGACAGTCAAGCTGATCTTCAAACTCTGACACTGCCCTGCTGTGTGTCTCTCTCTAGTGCAAACAGGGCTCTGCCAGTCATATACCATTATTAGAATAACTCCTATCAGAAAACAGTGTGGCAAATGGCCATAACGTGGCCAGGGGAGCTTTCTGTGATCTTCTCTCCATCCTCATAACACACTGGCTGAGCACTACCATTTTTTTCTTGCACTGCCCTTCACCACGCAGGTGGTGTCTCACAGTTCTGCATCACACCATTGAACAAATTATCCTGATATGCAAATTACAGCCCAGAGTAACCCAAAAGCCACCTTGAATCCCAGAACTGGCTAATAGCCTGTGCGTGCTGAAAGACAAGCATTTCAATTGATCTGACACTTCTGTAGTTATGATGTGCTAATTTTGCTAATTTTCAAACTGCTGCATTAAAACACAGACACTTCACTGACATGGGGCAAAGCCTGCTACAAAATTTAAGAGGAAACTAAGTTCTAAGGAAGTAAGAGATACAAGAGCACAGCTTTATTCCTGGCTTTGATGAGATAGTGTCTCAAGTCTAGAGGCATTGGAACTGGCTCAAGGTCCAGAATGATCTTGTGGCATAATCAGAAGCTAAACCCAAAAGTCTTACGTGTCATTTCTACCGGTGTAGAAAACACAGAACCAAAATAGGCACTCAGAACTGAATGATTTTGTCAGCTATGGCTTTGCAGAAACAAACTGTCCCTTGTGAGGATTTGCCACACGTGTAAGAATGTTAAATAACTCTCTAAGCAAAGAACAAGTAATCTTCTGTGAATTCATTCTGAAAGGCTGTGTTCCCATGGGGAAACTCTGATGTCTAATAAGAGGAGACCTCATACTACAGCCTCTTCTTGTGGATTGATTCTTGTCTCTTGAGCTGCCTTAGTCAGGCAGAAGTTGAATTCCTTCAGCCTTCCATTGTACAAATTTGTAAGTCAACAGTGACAATAGGGTGGGGAGAAGAATCACAAACATATAATGAACGTGAAACAAAGAAAGAAAAAGTCTCATTTCCTTAGAACAACAGACTGAAAGGAAATCGGCAATACTGCTGGTACATAATACCTGTTCAACTTTCCATGATAGTTCCAGCCCAAGTGCAGCAAGTTTTTGAAAACTTTTTCCTTTTTACAGATACTAGCCTGAAATCCTGAAAGCAATCAGCCTAAACAACTGGACCACCAAGAAAACATTATGGAAACTTATTTAATTGTATGATCAGGGCAAAGTTTTTCAGAACTGCTGAAGAACAGGGAAAGTAATAATACTGCATATACATTTTATGCCTAGATATAAGAGGTAATAGAAAAAGCTAACTTCATCTGCATCTAGTCAATATTTTTTCCCACAAAGTGAACTACAAGTACTGGTGCAGATCACTTGACACTAATTTTAACTAATATAGGGAATACAACAGGAAATCTGAAAAGCAGATGTGTGAATAGAGAAAACCTCCCAGCACAGATTTTTCTGCTACAAAATCATGTCTACAGCATTGTAACTAACATTCATTGTCTGTGGTGTTATGCCAGGAGCTGGGCTTAGTGTCAGAGCAGTGTATATGAAAAAGAACTTAACAAGTAAAACTCCTGAGGCTGTTGGCCAGGTTAGCCTGCAAACTCTTAAAGATCTCAGTACAAGGAGGTGTTAGATCCCACTAAAAATTCGGTTTTGTCAGGCCAAATGCTCAGACAGAACAACACACAACTACCTTCAACAACACACAACTACCGCATTGACTTCAAAGGAAGCTGACAAGTTCTCATCTGTCCCAAGAGGCTGTGTTTTGCTGTTTTGGAGCAAGGGAGCATACATGGATTCATGAACATACTGCTTTGTAGTCCCAGTACGGAATCAGAACTGACACGCAGATGAGAGCTGAGTGAAAGCAGTGACTGAATGTGCACCACCCAAGGTAGCTCACTCTTTAATTATGCAGAAAGCATCAATCAATACTTTCCTGGGGCAGTGACTGCCGAGAAGTTCCTTTTCTCTACTGCCAAATCATATCTTTCAACACTTACAGAGCTTCCCCACGCTGTTTACAGGAGTGGTCTCTGAACTGTGCTGTGAGTGACCAATGCCAAAGCTTTACAAACCCATCAAGAGGAGAACAAAGCCCTTCAGAACACACTAAGCCCACCTTATGTCAATCAGGCCAGGTTCCTGCTGTTCAGTAAAGGCCAGATACTAAGACCTGCTGAGCACCTTCTGTTCAGTTTAGCACAAGACTCAAATGCTTGCCAGCTTTCAGGATTTAGCCCCAAGCTAAACTCTATTTTTGTATCCTCATTAGCACAGGAACTTTCTATCTTTCATGCCAGCAATACTTTTCATAAGGAAAAGCCTAGAGACACTAATGCTGGCTGATTTAGGAAGAAAGGATTTTTTTTTTCTTTCTTGTAATTTCTATCAAAACATTCCTCCTATTAGAAAATGGAATGATCTATTGAGAGGATTTCATCATCTGGAAAACCCACCAAGTTTTTCAGCCGGCAAAGATCAGCCTTGGTCTCTGCACCAAAGTCAGGCACTGCAGTTTTACCCCTGCTTAAGCTCATGTTACCTCTTGCAGGGCCTGTTCCCTGTGTGCCATGTGTATAACACCACTGTCCCTCAGCTGAGCTGCTATGGATAATCATTGCACACTGCACTAGCATAGACTAACTGTACTAACCAATTACTTGATTTCAGCATGAGAGTCAGGACAGAATTACTATGTTCTATGCTGTTGTTGTTGTTAATAGGTTGAAAAGCAGTATATACATAAAATAACATGTTATGTCATGGTTCAGTGCATTTTTGCCCCGTGAGAGCAATTCCATGGAGCAAAGATAACACAAATAGCTCCATGAGAGAACTTGCGCAATAGCCAGGCCCCTGTCCCTATCCTTTGGAACATTTGTGAAAGCTGTAGCTCAGTAGCCATTTTAAAACTGTACCAAACAGGCTAACAAGGTGAGAATTCACCTTCAGATTGCTGATCTCTATTCAACAGATGGCTTTCCATTCTATGCAGCGTGATTTGAATGACCAGAGAAAAGAGGTCCCATGTGAATCTGGAAAATGGTGGAAACCAGCTAAAATCAAGTAATGCAGACTTTTTTCTCCTCTTACACAATCTTTAATTTTTCACTGTCTGGCTAAGATTCCACCTGCCGATGACAAATTATGTGTTTTGCCCTTTCAGCACTTAAATTGCAGGTGTTTTTCCATCCCATTTACAACCTCTGTTGTGGCAGTTGAGGACATGGTTTAGAGGTGTAAACAGTGGTGGTAGGTTGCTGCTGGACTTTGTGAGCTTAGAGGTCTTTTCCAACCCTAACAATCCTGTTCTTACACAAATCTCCATCAGAGTCATTCCTCTTTTTGAGTGCAGGTGTACAAAGGAAACGATCTGTCTTGAGGGCTTCTGTGAAAAGGAACACACAGTCACGCAGCACCTTGAGAAAACAGACCAACTACCTTTGCCTTTTATCTTATTACAAAGGAGGTTTTAACAAACCAACAGTGTTTAACAAACACTCACTGCTCAGCTTGAATCTACAACTCCCAGTGACTCATGTCACAGAGCCCAGAGTTCTGGGAACTATCATTTCATTTGTTTAAGAACCCCAGGGAAAAAGGAAAAAAGCTCCAGGAGCAGCAGCCAACTGTGACAGAAGAAACCCCGGTTTTCTTCAGGATGAGCCAGTCCTCCCACTCACTCTCGCATTTAAGCAGCACATATCAATTACAGCATAAATTAACTGCCCAGCTGGGTTAGGAGGTTGTTAAATACTGAGAAGCAGTCCAGCCTGTAAAGCTGAGAGAGAGAAGAAAGACAGAGGAAAAATTGCACAGGGAACTTGGGCTGGGTTGGATCTTCAATCCTGCCAAAATCTCCCAAGAAAAGATATCTTTTCCAAATCTTACATGTCAACTTTTAGTGTAAAGTAGTATCACAAATCAGAATCAGGTTCCCACCTGCTAGAACTACTACAGGCTTGAAAATAATGCTTGATTTAGGCCTCAGGAATACATGCTCGACAGACAATGCTCTGTCAAAGGCTCTCTGACCTGGAAGATTTCAGACTCTCACCTCAGTTTTAAGTATTCAAAGTGCACAAATCTGTCTAAAGGCTTTGTTCAGATCAAACTGAACAAAATGGATGAATAGCCATTCAACATACAAAACCAAAGTAAACCTTGGTTGCTGTTCAGAAGACAGAAACGTAAAATTAGTTGACAAATTTCTGTTAGTGAATCCAATTGCTGAAAGTTTGGGGAAGCACAGAATTTAAAGCCTAATGTGAAAAGGATTGATCATACACAAAGAGTTCCAAAACTTTGGCAGAAAATCCAAGCATGTGCTGCTCCAGAGGAAGATGGGGCTAGAATTGGAAATTAAGGCAAGTATCAATGGGAAAAATGAAAAAGACCTTATCAGACCTTCCATCAGACACACTTCTTTGCTTATTTCCTCTCTGTGGTCTGTTGGAAAAACAGAAAAGTCTACAATTTTGTCTTTATTAATATCTTATTTTAGAGGTGTTCAAATCAAAGCCAGGGCATATGCAGTTGGTAAAAAGTAGCACAAAATCATTGAACAGAAATGAAGAAATTAAGTGCTGCCTCCTGACAGCTGCAACTATCTCAGGGAACTGTGAGATATCAAGCATTTGAAACAGCTTTAAGAAACTACTCTGCTGTGAGGGGTGATATTTACACAACCTATTAGAGAGATCAGAGCAGCAGGAAGCTTCCTTTGATGTCAGTAGCCCTTGTCAGATCACTGCACTTCTGAAAACAGCTCACTGTGATGCTCTGACCTCTGGTGATCTTCTCAAGTGGCCTGTTTGGTTAAAAGTTGTCAATTCCAAAAGCGACTTCCACAGCTGACTAGCTATTAGGATTTTTAGTAAAAAACCTCACATTACAAGACTATAGGTCATGAAAGAAAAGCCCACATTGATTTCTCAGAAACTATTGAGTCTAAAATATGAAACACAATATTGCAATAGTACTGTAGCAGATGACTTGATGTTTGAGAAGAGAGGTACTTCTGCCTTCACCAAAGGACCATGTATTTCATGATGTTGGTCATAATGAGAGGTTACAAGAACTTTCAAGAGGTTAGTTCTCCAAGTAGTTCAGACAAACTTACTGCTGGCCCAGTTCTTTCCTCCCTTCTCTTTGGTGAGTGGGAAGTTTCTGTGAATAATGTCACTCTCTGATTCACGGGACTGGGAACTGTCTCTTGGTGAAGAGTTTATGTATGAAGTCAGGAACCATGGATTGGATCAAAAGGAAACATGTTCATTTCAGTGAGTTTAAATCAGGCTTTTTGTTATCAGCTGTCAGAAAGCAGAAAGGCTGGGTCATGCTTTCCAAGTTCTGTCAAACCAACATGAAATACTACAAATGAATTTACAATGAAATTATCACACTAAAAAGCTACAAATTTACAGAGATATTTTCATAAAAGTGTCACATATGTAAATGAAAGCTTATATTATCCTCACATGTGGAGAGCAGAAAATAGAGATGTGCCTCAGATTCTTATGAAAAAACCCCAAGCAAACAGAAATGCTGATTTCAGAGTAAAACCACCAGCTTGAAATGAGTCCAAGAGCCAGAAGTGTATTTGAAGGCTGGTCCTACAAATCCACCCACCTGACTGGACCTTTCCAACACTGCATGTTCCCTCTTGGTCACTGAGTTTATCCTCACACTTAAGACACTGCCCATACAGGTTTTCTATACAGGAACCTGGGAAATTACTGCAGTGTGAGACAGCAGATCTCCAAAATCACAGCTAGTTTGAGTGACAGCTCACAAACAAGAACTACTGAACTATCACTCAAGCTACCAAGAGCCAGGTCAAATATCAAAGTGAGAACATGACACATGGAATTCACTGCAGAAGATGATGGTAGGTGCTAAAAGCTGACCTAAGTTCCAAAGGAGACCAACAAATATCATGAAAGAAAAATCCATCTCTAGACAAGAGAAAACCCCATACCAAAAATCAAAGGCCTGAGAAAGTTGGGACAAGTCTCACCTAAGGATGCCCTATTTTACCACTCCCTATCGGTGTCTGTGCTGATCACTAAATTGGTTAATGATGTTAAGGAAATTTTCCTGCCACAGTTCTCTATGACCTTTGTTGTCTAAAGGGTTGGTGCAAGGTCACAGCTTCTCACCTGTGGCTCCAGCCCTTCTGCCCACCCAGAAATAACCCGCAGTTGCTCACTGAGCCATCTGCACAAAGTGTATTTCTCAATAGTGGACAGGTTGCAGACTCAAGCCATCTGAGCTGACTGACCCTGGATCCATAGGGGCCACCTTGATCAGGTATGTTTTTTGTACTGTCCCATATGTGTACCCGTAAAATGTGGTCTGTTCACAACAGCTGTTCTTGTCTGCACATACGATTCTTTCCTACACTTTCTTAAAGCCGATGAAGATCCATGTAAAACAAAGAAGTGTCTTGGACACATGCAAACACCCCAAATTACACACAGAAGACAAAGACTGTGGCAAAGCTTACCACGTCACCACACAAGTGCAACTTGAAATAAGAGGAAAGCCACGTTTGCATGTTGCCAAGTAATGGGTTATACAAACATAATAAGTCCAAAGTGCACGTTTTCCTCGTGTTCCTGAGAACACAGAGAGATGCAATCCTGATAGCCCATTTGCATGGTTTGTGCTTTCCCTGGTGGGCTGGCTGCAGCAGCCCCACGAGCAGGACAGCTGTGATTTTTCTCACATGGGAAGTGTGTAGGTGTGTTAACAGCTTTCCTACCAAAAACGTTTTGGAAAGTTACTAGTGAAAGGAATGATTATTTTTCTTTTCACAGCCCACACAGAGCAAGAAGGAGAAACCAACAGACCTCATTGCCATAGAATCAGCATAAAAACAATTTGTGAGTAGTTTTCCTAAACTTTAATAGCAGATATGTTTCATACAAAATTTAGTATAGTCACTCGAAACTCTGTCTAATAATATAGACTTGGAACATCTAGAGGGGATAAAAAGGGCTTGGGGTGCCAAACCAAGTGGAGAAGGCAAATTTCAACCATGAAAGCATGAGGGACATTGAAAATATTAGGAAAAAAATACTCAAACCTTCTCATACAAGTCAGCTGTGTTTGACATAGATATATAAAATCAATCAGATTTTATATATCTATGTTACAAATAAGAATTGTAGCTTAAGTACTGCCTCAAAAGTTAATGAGCTGAATATTTAATCCTTATTCATTCCCTCTCACCAGGCACCCAAACTACAAAGACAACATCTAAGGTAGCAGTCAGACTGTAGCTCCTGCAACTCCTGCAGATGCAGCTGCACGTCGAGAGGGATGTCCTAATTTTATTCAGAATGTGAAGGGTGAAAGTGGAACACTTGTATCTGGCAGGATAAATCTGAACACAAACCCTCAATACTTTGCTTTCAGACTTAACAGCTGAAAATTAATCCTAGCATTGATTGATGTATCAGCTGAAATGAGGGTAGCAAAGAGAAATCTCAGTTACAGAAAGAGTTCTAGCCACAAAAACTATGGTATGTGGTAAAGACCAGCTGAAGTCAAAGTAGACAGCACTTGTGCTAAATGAGTGGACCTGGTCCCTGGGCTGCTCTCTTAAATGTTATCCTGAGGGGAAGCATGGAACCTTGTTTTGGATTTTACCAGTTACCAGCTTCTGCAAGTCCTGGACACAGACTGGGTTTTCTTGAGGACTTTGGTATGGACTATTAAGCAGTCACCTTTGTTTCTCCCAATGAAGAGGATAGTAGCAATGCTCTCTAAATAAGAATACAAGCTTGTGTCAAACATTTGCCAAATTCCTAATCATTTTACATTCATGCTCCTATGTGTAGCTCCTGTACATTTCCCCTTCTGTTTTAATTCAGCTGTCTCTCTTCCTGTCTCCCCCCTTTCTCCCCTGTTCCAGTCTGATAAACTTATCACAAACAATATCTCAGAACTCCATCAGTTCTCCCCTTGTCCTCCTTCTTAACAGCCTGGATGGAAAACTGCCAAGTTCAGGATTTCTTCCTCTGTTCCCTTCACCTCAGCTTGTTTGCATGCTACTGCTGTAACCTTCAAGGAAGACTTTAACACTAAAATATTTGCCCACTCGTTTCTTGCAACAGTTTAGGATACTGTAACAATCACTGCAGGTGGCACATCAGGTTATTTCCTATGAAGCAACAGGGTTTGCCAGCCATGTGTCAGATTACTGATGCTCCCAGTCTGATGACTCTGTACTCCAATCCTGTGTTTCAGAGGAGTAACCTGCCCAAGGACTGGATCCTTCTCAGGCTCCATCTCTCTGTCACCAGAAGCCCAGGAACAGAGCTCCCTGATGTATTTCTGTACTACTTACTGTGTTATAAACTAGGAATTTTCTCAATAACTGTATAAATTTTCAATTCCGTAACTCCTGCTATGCAATAAGCATCTGTTTTCTTGAATTATTAGGATTAAAACCTCACTCTTCATCCTGGGTGCTTGCAATAAAGTCAACCTCATCTGTGCTGGAATTCTTCCTTCCAACATCTGCTATTTGGCACCAGCTTGAATTTAATCTCATCTGTTATGACACTTCAGATCTTTGCAGCTCTGGGAGGTCCTGCTAATGCACTTCAAACTTTTCTAGTTTTGGCTAACATATACTTGTTTGCCTCTCACAAATTCTACCTCCTTGCTCTTGGCCTCTTTATCAGTGTATGGCTACATAAAACACAGTTTATTGTTTTGATTTCTATTCCTAACTTGGACAGCTCATACCAAAGGAAAAAACTTAGAATTTGGATTTCCCTCCCACTGAAACATGGGAACACAAACAGGAAACCAGTGACATATGGAAAGACAAGCCAGACATGTAAAAGATGCTGCTTATAGGCAGGAAATCTATAACTAACCAGAAGCATCTTCTCTGGTTCCAGAAAAGATGAGGCAACAAAAGAATTTTACTCCAAATTATGGCAGATTAATCAAGAAAAAAAATTTAATGTTTTATTTTCAAATAGCTTTATTATTCCTTAACTTTTGTACTGTGTTGTGCTTACATTACATTTAAAGAAAGCTCAAATCCTGTTTTTTGTCTGTGTGACACTGACCAAGTGAAACCTGAGTTAGGGATCTCAGGTAATTCCTGTAACACTCAATGCTTCATGAATGTAAACTAGAAGAAAAATTAAATTGTTTTAGTAGCAGGACTTTCTCATTACTTTCTCAAGGTGAACAGTCAGAATCATTGTCACGATCCAAAGGAATGGTCGTGATGGTTCGTTTTGATTTCAGAGTGCAAAAAGAGGCAATGAGAACTTAATTCAAGTAAAATCAATCGTATCTTTATTGATAGACACAATTTATGCGATAGAAAAGGATGGAGAGAGAAGGAAAGAGAGAGAAGAGAGGAAAGGGTCAATAGCTACCGGCTGACAACGTGAGTCCTTGTGACGCNAGGTCTGCGTGGGTCTCAGCCTCTGACAGTTGTGAGGCAGATGAGGGATTTTCAGACCGACTCTCACAATCATGAAGTCTGTTTCTCCCTTATCACTCACACAAATAACCATTTTCTAAAATACATCACTTAGAAATGCCAGTTACCAAGCCTCCAGCATAAACCAGTAAGAAAATAGGTCATTTGGGTCTTCAGTTTTGTAATATCAGTGCCATATAAACAGACCACAAAATCCATGTGGAAAGGGTGGCATAATCTCTGTCTAGAATCTAGCAGCTATTTGCATTCTTGTTGTCTAGGAAGACAAGAATTTAGAGAGGAATGGGCTTTGGAGGATATATCTTAATGGTTAAAACTAGGGAAAAGTTGGGCCAAAGAAGTCTCTTTATAAAAGCTTTGTGCGGTGGTATTTTCAGAAATAATGTTCATGGGCAGGCACCTGCCTCAACACCATCCTAAAAAATAAACAAACTTCCCCTACTCCCTAATGTGACAACAGTACCTTAGTGTGTGATAAATGAGGGTTATCCTGTCAAACTATTTCTAAAGGCTGAGCAGTGATAGCTGTTAAGGCCTGTTAAAGCCCAAGAAACAAGAGTAAAGAAAAATTGCTTTAAAGCAGCGGAGGCAGTAATCTCACATGAACCCTCAGAAATCTTCAGTGGATGCTCTGACAGCCATTTAAAGCTGGTGCTTTCAGCAGAGGTGCTGTTATCTACCACTGAGCCATGATATCACAGACTTCTCTATTTTGTACTCAGAGAAGGGCTTTGAGTTGCTGTGGAATGCAAAGACAGTGATTGCTCCTGAGGAGTGGAGAAAGCAATCAAATCAAAGCAAGCTACAATGGCATTCAAAAATAACTGGAAATCCTAGGGACAACAAACTAAGTTCAGCAGCAGTAGATCCCATTGCCACAAGGAAAACACTGCCTAGTGCAGCTCTCAGTACACTTGGTCCTCTCGTACAGCTATGGAGAAGATGCACACCCCAGCCCAAACTCACCCATGGCTCCCACTGGAAGCTGTGCAGGTGGGATATCTTGTTAGCAATTATCATCCATTTTAACCTGAGGACAATGGCAGCATGTACATTATGCAGTCCACCTAGGGCACAGAGCACGTTCAAGAAGATAGCAAAGACATCAGAACTCTTTTCACCATTGTATTATCTTGGTTTGGTCTTTCATACTGCATGTTCTCTCAAGTTCTGAGTGAAAAAGCTTCAAAAGATGTAATGCTGCTTTATCCTGTGCCAAGACTGAGTTCTGTAGGAGAGCTGACCATAGTTTAGCAACAGCTCTGCCTGAACAAACAGCATTTTCTATTTTTACACCTTCAGACTTCCTTCTTTTGGAGCTTCCAGTTCTGTGCAGTGCTATTATGGAAACAGCAATTCTGCTGCCTGAGGCTGTGGGACAGGTGGCTACACTTTCATTGCAGGATATCTGCCTCCCCAGAGTCCTTCAGTTTAGGGCTCCTATGGCTCTTCCTGTACTTGGTGATTGCCGCAATACAAAAACTCAGCTGAAATTTGCAGCCTTCTTTGTCAGCAATACACAAAAGGCAATAGCAAATGAAATATCATACCTAGAACTACGAGCCTTGAGCCAAATGGGCTATTTACCAGAAAATGAACATTTTGAGGGTGCAGTCTATGAGTGATCACAACCAGGCATTTGCTAAACAAATCGGGAAAAGGTATCTGACAACATCAGGTGTCATTATGGCCCCTTTGTGAATTCCTAACACTGGTGTACATCCTGCTTATTACTCATAAAGGCTGGAGTAGCTATCTCAGGAAAAAAAAAAAACCCTCTTCCAGTTCCACACACACCATGGCATGCATGATCCTGTACGGCCCATGATCGCCACTGTAATTGTTTCTTCATGCCACATTTTGATTTTCAGTGCCTTGTCATCTTGGGTTTTGTAACCAAAGAAATGTGTATTCTATTTCATCTGTAGAAAGCAGTTGGGCAGATGGATTCTTTTTTTGTTTCTCTCTTGTAACTCCAGGGCAGGGGAAGGATAGTGGATGCCTTCTGATAATGGGCCAGCTGTTAAAANTATTTGCATTTGCATTTTTAATATTCCTAGTAAAGAACTGTCACTCCTGTTCCCACATTTTTGCCTGAAAGCTGCTAATTGCAAGATTACAATAATTTGGAGGGAGGGGGATTTACATTCTCCCTTCCAAGGGAAACTCCAATTTTCCCTGGCAGATACCTGTCTTTCCAAACCAAGACACTTACCTATCTGCTGATACAGCCCTTAAAAAACCTAACCCTTTGTACTTCCTGTTGTAGAGACACACATCTACATTTTTTCTTTGTGGTAGTTTAGGTCGTCTCTAGTAAAAGTACCCCAGAAGTGAAAATATGGGCCGCCGCATGAAGGTCTATAGAATACTTAGGCCAGCTGCCCTTGCTTCCTCTGAGAGGTTCCAAAGAGGACACATGCATAAACTGTAAGAATTCTGATGATGAGTTTGCAAGGCACAAATTACTATGCTGGAGATGAATTCACAAGTTCAGACCTGTCAGTGCATCTGTTCTTTTGCTTATACTTACTGAGGGTATGCTGGAATCAGCGCAGAACTAGCTCCCCAAATTTGAAAAACTAAATAAAACCCAATCCCACCTTATGACAGCAGTGTTTTACAGAACTTCAGCCAATTCAAAACCAAGTAGAATTTCCATATCTGTTGCAATGTGTAGTTCACAAGATTAAGGACTTCATTTTAAGGGTCTTTACTCTCAAAGGCTTAAAATCCTTCTGACCCGCAGATCTGTTATGCCATCTGTGCCTTCTGATTTTCTTCAACAAATGTAGAGTGACAAATCTTACAAGCAATAAGGCTTATAATATGAACTCAGGTAACAACAGTTTTAGTGGTATCCTCTCTTCCTTTTTTAAAACCAATGACTCCATGAAAACTCCTGTTCTAAAATCCTTTCCTTGTGAGAACAGATCCACACATACACATTCAGACTTTCAAAAGCTTTCAACAAATACTCAGTTAATACTGAAAACCCCTTTTAATACAGTGTTTTTAAACCATCTAAGTGCTTGTCCTATGGATAGACTGCTTCAGATGTCCATTTAATGTATCAGACAATAATTGGCACGTTGCAGATGGTAACAGACTGTGGAAAGCAGATGTTTCTCTGTTATGATCTTTACAGAAAAATCACAGCCAAAAGCTTTCCAAGTGACTCACATTTTCACAGATGTCATGTTCCTTGTGTTGTGCCTGGAAATGAAGGGAAAACACTGATGACCCCTGGCAGACTTTGCTGTCCCACCCACACCCTTGGGTGAGTTCAGGGAGATGAAGATAATCCAGAAGCCATATGCAGGAGGGAAAAGTTCCTCTTCAGAGCCAAACTGCCATTGATTTGTATGACACTGCCACATTTCAGGCCTTGACTTCTGCTTATAGCACAAACTGTCATTTTCTTTAAGAGATGAAGATTTTTTTACCTCATCTTCCCACCTGCAAAGTGTCAAAATCAGTCAGATTTGCAGGTTTCAATACAAAGGGATCCAGGGTGATTTTTGTATAGGCTGCCATGTAATTATTGGTACTATTTTGATGTGGTGATGCTTGTAAATGGACAGTTTATTCTGAGCCCAGGAACCCTCAGGACCCTTAGAAGTGCCCCTCTATTACACCAACACTTGCAGTCTTAATATGTCCCTAAATGTCACTTCCAGTGACATTAAAAAGGAAATCCAGAGTAAAACATGACCAAGCACGTGGAAAATAATTTGTCCCCAAGGAAGCTATGAAGCCTTGGAAGTCATAGGAAACCCATCCAGCCTCAAGTTATGCTTATAATACTCATTGCACTAAACCAGGAATCTGCCTCACCCATTACTGTCACTTCAGTTTGTGAATTCTGCAAGTGACAGATAACTTGGACATTGTCTGGGAAACAAATTTTGAATATTTTTCTACTTAGCTTGAGAAGGCAGTCTTAATCAATCTTTGCCTGGACATTTAAGTAAGAAATAGTGAAACAGAGCTAATTGAATCCTTTCATTAATTCAACATGTATAATACGAATATAAAGCATAATTTAATAGCTATTTGACTGAAATAACTGTTATTTAACTGCAGAAGATACACAACATTTTTTCTGAAATATTTTCGTGAAACATTTTCCAAAAAAAGTAGAGTTTGGAGACTTATTGCTATTTCACACTTTTACAGTGCAGGTTTAAGAAGATAATGAACAAAACATTTGAAAAATAATTCAAATATGTGCTTTCAAAGTGCAGTTGCTGGTCACTTATTTCATTTTACCAGACTGAAATAAGCCTCACTTTCAAAGATACTAGCAACAAGATCCTTGTTGGCATCAAGAAGGTGTGAAAAGAGCTTAATAGAAACCTCAAGTGATTCCTCCTGAAGTGGGGAGAGGGGAGGAAGTATTTCTACACCTGTTTTTTTAATGTTGTGTCAATACATATTCTGATGCTTTAATTACTGAACTGGGCATCAGTTTAACACAGCTGGTCCCCAGTTACTAATACTTGCTAAAAAAATAAAATCTCTATTCTCCCTAGCCAAGATCCAACTCAGTTTCTGAAAACTTAAGAGTTGGAGTGTCTGAGTAAAACTTCTGCCGGAGAAATGACCAAAACAAAATGTGGGAACATCCCTGCTCTGATGTAGGATTTCTATTTACAGTATGTTTTCAAGCTTTTTTCCAATGTGAACTTAAATTATTGAAAATATTTGCGAAATTTTACATTTCAGTTCTCACCCTTGCAGGTTTTTCCCCCATTACGACGTGAATGAATACTTCCTCTGCTTGCTCAATTTCATCTTCATTTTAACTGTGCCAAGTGGAGGAATCTGAGGCACAGGATTTTAAGTGAAAGGGCTACAGGCAGGCAGCATTTCTGCCCTGATGCACGTGTTGCTATTTGTGAGGACAGCCACTGAGCATGGGGAATCTTTGTCAGAAGATGCTGTCCCAGACCATCCAGGAAAGTGAGCTGGAAAGCAGTAGCAGTTGGAAATTTCCACATGGCACGTTGGAAATCTCAATCAAGGTTTCTGATGTCAAACTGCAAACTGGTAGCTAAGTAACTCCTAGTGCAACACATCCTCTCTCCAGGATTTTAGTGCCACTGAACTCAATTTCTGTAGCATTATCACATCAACAGCCTTTTTAGGGTTGATCAATTCATCTTCTCACCTATCATGAAGCTTCTAGATCAGGAAGATCGTGAGCTCTGGTTTAGGATAATTCACAGGAACCGTTCTACCAAGATTATCAAGAAAAGGTAGTATATAGACTTAAGTGCTTTGCTGAATTTGGGCCAAAGCTTCTAAAGCACTTTAATCTCAAGAGAGACAAATCAGAGCTTTGAGGTTTTACTCTTGAGCATTATATTGTATTACAAAGTTCTGCTTCCAGATACCTTCCTTCTGAATTGAAGCCAAAAAGCAGATACAGACTTGCCCAGAAAATAGCAGTGTTTATTACTTGTCCAAGGTTTTCCTCCATCTTGTGACATTTCATATCTTTAGTTTATTTGACAATCTGACATCTGAAGAACAGTTCCATTTCCTTAATGGAAAAAAAGTAGGAAACCAACACCCTAGTGCCAGTGCTCACATCAACAACTCATGCACAACTAAACAACTGCCTCAAGCCAACTACAAATGTTTTCCATTTTTTTTTTTTTTTAGAGAAGCATTGGCTCACTAACTTCAGTAACAGTACTATTTTCTGGCAGCATATGTCGTCAGCCCCTTATCATGTCCATTTACACCAGAGATACCTGTGTGGATCTCTAGACCATTCTAAAAAAGATCTGACAACTAAAACAGTGTTTCCAAACCTGAGATCACTCATCCTAACGAGCTACTTCCTCCACAGAATGCCTACAGTAATCTTTAGAACTTCATGGATTTTGAGTACGTTTACAAGGGCAGGATTACTGTCTCCTGTTCTCTTTCACTTCTGAACCTGCAGCATTTCCAAACAAGATTACTACTTCAGAATTATGTCAAGCAATAATCACATGAGAAGCTGGAGCTTTTAGAGCTGTACTTAATATTTTGCAAACAAATATTTTGGTGATTTTGCAAACACCATTCAGGAGGCTGCAATTGTGTACAGGATCTCTGAATTTCATTCTCTCTTTGAAAATCTGCTCAGGTCAACCTTTTCAAGAAAAAGTCCTGCCGTATTTTCAATGTCCTGAAAAGCAAAGTTAAAAGCAGGGCTTTACACAAGAGTGGGGCAGAGGACACCTGCCATAAGTGGTCCTACAAAAGGGTATCAAAAGAGTATCAAATGATAACAGAAGTACTTACAACATCAGAGAAGACACTTTAAATGCATAGATATTGCCAGAACCTGGGAAAAGACCTTCATGCTTACACTGAACTAAGTATTTAGGTACATGAGTTCTGCTACCTGCAAGGCTGCCTTGCTGATCCAGTGACACTGCTGTCTGCCACTTTGGAGCAAGACGCAGGAATGGGGTGCGTGTGTGAGAGAGGTATCACAGATAAAAATTATAGGGGGGGAAGTAAATAAACACACAGGACAACCCTGGGGCAGAGGACAAAATTTCATTTGCGACCAAGGCTCAATAAGTTTCCTATAAAAAAACCTTGAAGCTTTCTAGATTTCAGGTAATAAGAGAGGTTTTACAATGGATGCTCTTATCCAGAAAGGAAATGCCTCTCTAATGTGTTCATGGTGAGATAATTTAATAAGGAGCACATACCCTATAAAACTTATTTGTGTAAAGAGGAATGGATTTCAATCCTCCTCAATGAGTTTACCTGTTAAGCAGTTACAAAATGGAAAGCTCTGGTTGACTGCAGAAGAAATAATCTCTGGGGTTTTAGAATGAATCTCTAGATTCTTAAACAACTAAGATTTTGTTAATTAGTATACCATTTTTTAAACTGTTGCAAAAAAGTTTAACATTTGTAAGCCCTTCAGATCACACAACTTGGTGAACAATTTGATCTCCCTTACTTTTATAAACCACGGTTTGTTCCACCACTACTTCTCAAAAGAAGCACCTATAACCATTGAACTAGAGCAGGTTTTCATTAAACTGGGCAGACTGTGACAGGAACTGAAGACACCCTAAACTATCACCCAGGCACTATACAGAAATGATGCTTATAAAGTGCAATCAGTAAGAACAAAGAAGCAAAGTTAAATTCCCAGAGTCAGAAAATACAATTATTAGGATCATCTGGACACTTAGGCAAATTTCAGTCTTCAAATTTGCCAGGTTCCAAAGCAACCAAACTTATCCTCTGCTGAATGCTATCTTTTTATCTAAATTGAGGATTAGTTCTCTGCCATATGTTTGGGCAACATGTCTGATGTCAGTCAGGGTTAATATACGTCTGTTACAACATCAAAAAATAATATGAGGAATTACAAAGCCAGTAATGGTGATGTTGCTTTAGCGGCTGCAGAGCCACATGCTAACTTTGTTCCCTGACCACCACGGGCTAGGAGACAAGTCTAACATCAACACAACTCATTTTGGACATATCTATGGTGAAACAGCAGACAGAACAGAAAAGAATTTATACAGAGGCATTTTCTCCTAACAGCTTTCCTATCTGGTTCAATCAGGAAAATATTGTATACAAAATACTCTCCATAGCACAATTCTAGACACCATCATCCACTTAGGAGACAGCAAGTAAGGACCCTTGTTATGGCTAAATTCATGACTGTCCAAAATCAAGAACTGAGCTAATTTCTGCCTTGTATGATCTCATACTTCCCTTTCTGCATATGCTATTCCTTATCTCTTTGGATAATCAAATAATGTCCATTAAAATAAATGGATGTGTCATAGTCCAGGGCAACCCTTTGGCTGCCCTGGATGGTCTGGGACCCTGGCAGAGGGGTCTGGGACCCCAACAGGGGGGTTGGAACCCTGACAGGGGTTCTGAGACCCTGGCACAGGACCCAAAGTGACACTATCTTTTATCTGAGCCCATGGGAAAGATTACCAGCATTGCACGGAGATCTACAGACCCCAAGAGTTTGATGTAAATAGTAGTTAGTTTGTCACAAGGTGCAAATGGGGAAGGCAAGATGGAAGAATCAGAGTGTGGCTCTGTTCTTCTTCCTTCTTGTCCTTGTCCCCCATCTTCTGCTGTGGTGGGTCACATGGGATTGGTGTAGGACAGAAGGGACATGTCTAGTTTAGGTAGTAGGTATTGGTAATAGACAGTAAATAAGGAATTAGTTGTGGACAGTGGTTGGGTCAGAGAAAAGGTACAAAAGGTGCAGCGTGGGAGTTGCCTTGTGCTCTTGCTGCAGCAAGGACCTTTGCTGGGCACAGAAAGAACTGAGATATAAGAGACAATAAACAACCTTGAGAAACCTGAGCTGGTGAACTCTAACTCTTCCTTCTGCTTCTGGCATGGGCATTCAAAGGGAAAAAAACTAAACCAACATATCTCAGGAATACCAACCTGAGATGGATGCCCTCAGGCATAGCTTTTTTTTGAGTAATAGTTGACTACTTACCTAATAAGTTTTGCATAAATTGACCATTTACTCCCCCTACTGTAAGAAAATGCCCTCATCTGAGCTTCATTGGCTTTCTCCAAAACCCAGAGAGTTGTCAGAGAAAAAGGGCAGATATCTCATTTGTAAGCCCAAGTTTCCACGCTTTCTATAATTTTCTCTTCCTAAACAATTTATCCCCAATTGGAGAACTGCATTAATTTCCCTGCAATCTCAACTGCAGACCACAGAAAACCCTTAGGAATCTCAGCACATGACAGAGACTGTGGCATCCACAGACCCAAGACAGAAAAGATTGCTTTTTGAATGGATCGAGGGGTCAGCTGCTGAGAGCTGCTCAGCCTGATTCCACAGAGCAAAACACTGAGGCACTGGGAAGTGGGCTGGGTGCATTTCTCCAAACAAGTTGTCCTGTCAGAACAGGCAGCTGCAGGAGCCACTCCAGGCAGTGACACCTGACAGGACAGAGGGTGGCTGTCTCCCTCACCAAAAGGACACATCCCCCCTCTTGGTTGCACCGCAGTCAGGCACCAAATCTGCCTGTGCCAGGACTTAGGGCAAGCATATGAAGCACCCTCAAGTTTCTCCTGACCTTCCTAACAAGCTGAAACACAGCATCACATGATTTCACCTTCCCTTTTTCCATTTCTGAGAATGACTTAAATATATCGGAAGTTTCTAAGTTATTAATCTGCAAGAGAATTAAGAGTGCCCACTGAACACAAAGAGAGAAGATGTAAAGACTTACTTTGCCTGAAGATTGTATGACCTAAGGATAGTTAAAAAGAGTAATCAAAAGGCAGTGTCATGCCAATGTACAGAACATTGACTTAAGATTCTTTTTATGTCTGGTTTGCTCCCCCTCATCTCTTGGGCAGTGTTGCAATCAAGTAATCAGAACACTGAATCTTCCTGTCTTCATTTCAAAGTATTAAGCTTCTCAGAAGCAGCTGTTCCACTTCTTTCCTAGAAAAAGTATTTCTGGGTTTTATTGTAGTTATTTTTTATCCTGAGAATTTTTTTTCAAGCTACAGCTGACTCACTACCTATAAAACTGCCATTGTACTGACATAAAGCTGAAAATCAAGGGAGTGCCTCTTGGTCTCTACAGGAAAGGAAAGTACAAAGGTAAAACCATCCAATTTTATGTCACTATAAGAACACTCAGAAAAATATTACCTAAGTACTTTCTGAACCTGGCATTCTCAGCTCAAGAGACAGATGCGTGACAAGACATTGCTACAGTGAGAATGCCTGCTTAACACCCTTTGCAAGCTGTACAATTACAAGAAGTAAAATTTAGAACAAAGTTACACGGAAAATTAAAAGAACTGAAACTTGCACTGAGACCTGTTTGCTGTTATTGTCTGTAAATAATCCAGACAGCCCTCTGATCTCTCAAGTGAGAAAAAACAATCTGTGACCAGGATTTCAGTGCTGCTTTCTGAGAGACAGGCAGAGAGGAGAGAAAGCAACAGATGGAGCCAGTGACTTGGGGAGATTTAAGCTTCTTATTTGCAAGCAGGATTACAGATTGAGAGGGGCCACACTTCTTCCCTCCTAGACAGTTTAGCGTACAAATTGAAAGCTCTGTGGTTTTTCTGAAGGGTACATATACAGTGATTATGACAGGGGAATATTGCACAGCTGAGAAGTAGTTGCATTCTACACTTCATACTGAAAAACTCTTAGACCCCCTCATCTGCAAACAATGCCCAAAGGTACCATTTCTCTATTGAATTCAGTGTTGTGAACAGGTTCACTGCTAGTACCCTTTCTCTGACCTGACATTTGGAATTTTGGGTACCCACCTAAATCAGGTGCATTTCTGGTCAGCAGCTGCTTATGTGCATGACACAGGATTCTCTCATGGACCCACTCCGGCCAAGATGAAGCCCTATCCTTTTTAGAAGAAGAGACACAGTGAGAATTAAGCAAAACTACTGAATGTCCTGCTTCTTGACTGCAACACTGAACAAAAACCTCCTCTCCTCTTTTTGATGAAGTAATTTCCTTCTATGTCTTTTAAACTTCCATGCTCCCTTCAGAATCTGGAGAGTCAAGAAACCTATGAACGGTAAGTTTAAGGTGGGATGGGCAGCATGTGCTTGCTTGTTTACACAGATCCCTAAAAAAGCCAACAGACCACCAGATGTTCATTGGTGGGAAGTTAAAACCTATTTTTCCAGAGCGGGATAGAACAATGGTGCCTTATAGTACAATGCTAATAACATGTTTAGGCTTTCACTTGGATCCTCAAACTTGCTGTGTAAGAAATAGGCAATGCAAACCCTGCAGATCATGAAGTGATGGATGGATATATTTTACAGCCATGAGGATGGGAAGAGAAAAAGGCTTTGTTCAATTAGACTGATCTAATTTCATGCCTGAAAGTGCCATCCTTTTCAGACTCTCTTCCTTCAGAGAATGATTCTGCATTGCCAAGGCCATGCTCTCTACTTGAATCTCTCAATTGTATTAGCACTTTCAAAGCCAGTTTCAGTACAGCCAGTTCCAGAACTGTGTGTGAAGTCTTCCAAATAAATTTTAAAAAGCCATCTCTCATCAGTCAAGGAACAAATAACACTGTGAGCATCCATCAAGATTTATTCAAAAAGTTAATTTTTGAGTTCTGAGAAACTTTACAATTCTCTTTACTGCTTGAAAATTACAAATTGCAACTAGAAGCAACAGTCCAAGAAACTTGGTCTAAATCATCCTTGCAAAATAAACAAAGAATATCCCATCAACTTTCTTTTATCCACAGGAAAGAGCAGCCACACAGAGTTGAAAGATAATTCACTGCATAAGTAAAAAAGCAGTGATGGTAATTGAATCTTCCAACTCTCGCTTCCACGTTCCACCACAAAACCAACCTCAAACCACAGTGTGCGATGACAAATGACCTGCTGCAGTTAATTCCCCTGCTTTCAGAGCTTCCTCATTACTATTCCAAAAAGCTAAAATAGGGTTGGACCCATAGTTAGCAGTTTTCCTTTCTCTCTTCCCTTGCATATACACAAAATGTAATTGATTTCTTGCAGGACAGCCATCAAGAGCTGTTCGAGTGCTTACAGGTCCAAAGGTACCGTCATCTTCAGCTCTTGTGGCTATTATGTTTTCTTTCTCCTGTGTGTATGATTCAATTCCATTTTCCTAAGCTTGACTTCTCTCCTTGCCACCTCAACACTTTCCCTTGAAGTTTAGACTTACGTAGAGGACTGTTCTTTGTCCCTTCTGATAGGCCTTTTCTTTCCTTTTATAAAGTTACTGGTTCCCACATTTTTACTGGTTCCCTCCTTTCTTCAATAGCTCTTCCTACTCCATGAATGCGTTTGAAGTGGTATTACAAGGAGTTTGACCAAATTAGAACATAAAATGTGATCTGTAACTCAGTAAGAGTGGGATTCAGGTTCCAGGCTACCTTGGCTCCAGTTATATTCCTAGGAATAGGCTCAGCTGTCTGCTGTAGATCTCCACTCCACGGCCTATAAACAGATGCTTGGCTGTAGCTTACATGCCTGTACATGGACACCTAAAATACAATCTGAGTGTCTTAAACAATATCTAGGAGAGATTTCTCACAACACAAGTGGGAAATAATCCCTAAATGCATTTAATTCCATAGCAGGGTTTCACAGAGATCAGGTCTTAGTCTACAGTTTTCAAACACAAAAAACCAACCAACAAAACAAACAAAAAACAACAAACAAACAAACAAAAATCTCTAGGAGGCATAGAACTAAACAATTATAAGCTTGCAAATAAGTCAAATAATATGAACTCTCACATCTGGCAAAAGATTTGGCAATTAGATGGCTTTCCATACTAAAAATGATACTGTAAAAACAAATTAATTTCCAGATATTCTGTGGCCCATACACAATGCTAGATTGCAGTTTTTCCAATTCTGCAGCACATGAGGGACTCATTTCACTCCTGAAACACTTTCCTTGTATTCCCCTCTTCGAAACCCTTCAGCACAGCAACAATTGCCTTCAGCTGCTTCAGTAATACCCTTTTTAGTAGACTCTTTCTAGCCCTCTTGGAGTATGCCCTGCCTTCTCTGAGAAAAGCTTTGCTGAACCAAATTTTCCATTAATTCTTGCTGCAACACAATTTGCTGCAAACCCCTTCTTCCTATACCCCCATTAGGAAGCTTCACAAGTTCTCTCATCTGATCTTCATGGCCACACAGCAGGTTGAAGAGAACACTTTGCACGTTGGCAAATTATCTGTAAACAGCCAGCTTTCTAGCATGCTTGCACCATGATTCAAATCACAGAACTCTTACACAACAAGAAAACAGCCTTAAGAACAGGATTTATATCTGACAGACATCGGCTTTAATTTCTTCAGAACTTCTTTTTTGAACACAGCAAGTAAAACAAGCCTCAACATCAAAAAGAATTTAGCACACAGGAGTAATTTGATTTGTGTTTGTTGCGGCATTAGCAGCGATAATGACAGTTAACAGCCACACCGAGCTCCCAAGTCTCTTTGATAAACTAATCCTTTACCTCCTTTATTTTCTTAATGCTTCTTCTGTTCTTAAAACTTCTTAGGAAAGGAGGATGCTTGAATCAGGAGATGCTAAAAGTGTGTTGAGTGTTTGATGACAGCAGCCATCCTAAAGAATGTTCATGCTTTTCCATGTCAGACAGGGTAACCAAATTACTATTTCACCATAAACATTGAGTATGGACCTTCAAGAAATACCTGAATTCTAGGATATATTTGTGCTACTTATAGAAGTATTAAACCTAAGTATTGATGTTTCTGCAAGGACAAACCAAAAGCCAGCCAGTGCTGGAAAGCCTTCTCTGTGTACCTTGTCACAATCAGTCCACAGGAACTTAGATAATTATTCAGTTACCTGCAACATTAAATGCATTTCATTTACCAAGAATTGACATTCACTAGAGGGTCAACACAAGCTAAAAAAAATTAACTATTCTGACCATAAATGTCATAACTTCCAAGTGCAGACCAGTGACGAGCAGTGTTATTCAGGAGTCAGGTGATATTAAAAATCCAAGGCATGGACAGTGGGATTGAAGGCACCCTCAGCAAGTTGCTGATGACATCAAGGACAGTGGACCCACTGAGGGGGAAGGGATGCCATCCAGAGGGACCAAAACAGCCTTCAGGGTCTGTACAAATCTCATGAAGTCCAACGAAGCCAAGTGCAAGGTCCTTCATGTGTGTCAGGGCATTCCCTCTAGTTTTGTAACCTTCCTGTTCATAGCTCCAGTATGTTTTCCTATACAAAGTATCCCTGTTTTCTCTGTTGTCTCCCCATCTCCATTTCTGCACTTGTAGGACTATGTCATGCTGCAAGTCCTCTCTTCTGCTCTAGGCCAAACACCCTGCTGAATGTACAAAGCTCATTTCACCCTTCCTCCACCTGAGCAGTACAAAAGTTAAAACAGTAGAAAAAAAACCAAACCAAAACCCACAAAAACTAGCAGCTAGTGATTTCTAACACTTGGATACCCATTAATTGCCTATCAGACTGATAAAAATCTTTTCAGCCACTGCCATCACTGAATGCAATTCTAGATCATCAATGCTTACTGAAAAGAATCTGCATTACTCTCTCTCTTCAGATATTATTATCCATCTTCCTCGGGGCTAACATTTCCATCTAACATTATCTGTAGCCTGAAAGGATTATTTCTGCTCTCTGCCTTCCCCTTCACTTGGCTGAAGAGAAGAAGCCAAAGTCCTGTATGCACATAATTAGATGTCTTTCTATTCTTCAAAACATTGCAGGGGCACTTTCTGTGTGAGATTTGTTCAAAGAAAGGCAGCAACATCAGAATTGTTTAGTCTGACATGCAAAGCATGGGTCCTAAATACTGAATTGGATCATCATTTCTTGTAATTATGCTCTGGTAGTTTGCTTAGACAGACCACCCGCATTTATATCACAGAAGCTCAATTGGATAGCCTTACTCATCTACCCTTGCTAAAAGTTACCCTGCAGTCACAAGGTTGGATAAGCCAGTTTACTTGCACCTATTGTAACCTATGACTTCATGGCAATTACTGCTATAAACTTGTACCTTCTAATTTACCATTTCAAAAGTATAAACATGAAAGCCACCTTCTGAAATAAAGGGGAACAAACTATGTCAAAGAGGAGACCCTATAACCATTTGACACATAACTGTTCCTCATTTTCAGCAGACACTTTTACAGAGGGTCATGGTTTTCGTTATCACTTACTTGCCTCAAGAGAAATCTAGATGCTAAAAGAAATTATGGCCTTAACCAAAACCATTGGGCATCAATCACTTGTATCGCTGATAAAATGCTTTTTTCTCTGAAGTGCATCCTGGAAGCTGCCTATAATTCAAAACATTGGAGGAACCACACAGAAGCAAATGCAGCTTGAGTGTCAGATAACCATTTTCATGCAAAATGTACTGAAAACCTGCAGATAAGTGCTGAGTACTTAGAGGGTTAGCCATTTAGGAAAAATGCAAGCACATCTGCACCTTTCATCCATCTCTTTACAAAGCATAAAGGAATGCCTTTCATAAAAACATTTAAACCATCTTTCAGCAGACTAACTAACATTTCAATAAAATGACCTCTTCTCCCTCAAAAAAATTCATTTTTCCCCCAAACATGGTAGCAGACCATACACAACTGAGGATATGCTAGGTTTGGTGTTAGCTACAAAGTTCACTGGGAGAAGCAAACAAAAGGAAGAGTTTATCTAATAAGATGTTCAATTTTTGGAAATAAAACCATTTCTCCTTGGTGATCATAGGAAAGCTCATCTACATCCTGTTATAAATGTGAAATGAATAATTCATGTTCTGATGATAAATAATGAATTGAAAACTATAAACTTCTGTATATGTGTATGGGATAGTTGTGGACGTGAGCTAAAGGTCCTAACATCATGTTGAAACAAAAAGGCAGACAACACCCTAGATTGTCTTGTCCAGAAATAGAAGGAGGATGAATGGAAGGTGCTGGAAGAGAACTTCAGCAGATAAGCTATCAATGGATTATCAGCGCAGCGGCCAACACCCCACCAGGATCCTGTGAAAGCCATTGACAATATCTCAACCATTCATCAGCCACGAAAATCTGCTGAAACTGGACATTAACATATGAACTGGGAGAAGGAACTCTTTTCAGCCTGGTCGGAGACACCCATGGACTTGAATAGCTAACACGGACACAAAGGGAGAATATGGGGAAATATTGCCAGAGGGGCAATAAAGTGTATATAAACTGAGCCCCGAAATGGGCTAATTTGTGAACGAAAGAGGAGGCAGCAGATGGCCAGGTCTGTGTCTCATGGTTCACCCTTGGCATTTTCCCGGGCAAAATCGTCAAGTATCTCCGCTGTTGGTGGGTTTACCGAAATTCTGTGATTCGATCGTTTGTTTAATAAACCAAAATATTTTAATTGGAATATTGAATTGGCATTTATAACACACCCCATGACTGTTTCCAGAAGGTTTAAAGAAAACAAATGTTTCATCATAACTAAAGCAAATTTACCCCTAGTCACCCTTCTACAGAGTCTTCTCTCTTCAGCCACAGGAAACATTGCAGGCTCTCATCCTGATGTGGGATCAGGACCACCTGGGTCTCTGCACAGCTGCAAGCAATCCAGGAGTGTATCGAGGACAGCTTCCTTGTCCAGGTATTAGACAAACCAACCAGAGGAGAAGCATGTGCCACAATGTTTTCTTGTCCTCAATATTCAAAGGGGAAGTTGTGAACAGACACTGACTACTTGTTAATGTAATTGAACTGATGTAAGGCATCCTCAGGCAATGCCTTCTTGATCTGCAGGAGCTCATCTCACTCTTGGTCACTATTTAATGTAACAAATGCACTGCCATAATTTTCTGAGCTTGCTTCAGAAATTTGGATACCACCTGCAAATCTGAATACATCTGGGGATTTCTCTCATAAAAAAAGGTGCTGAGACAACCTTTTGCTGGCCTTTGCCTCCCCCAGACAGAGCATCATCTGCACCACCAACAATGGGGTTAGGTGATTTTCTTTCTGAGGAACTATACTCTCACCTACTTTCAGGAGCTCACACTCCAAATTTGGATACCATCTCCAGAGCTGAATACATTAGGCATTGCTCCTGTACGAAATGTGATCAGAAAGAAAGCTGGTGCTGGCTGTTATCTCACCTGGGCAGCACATATCTGCACCATCCACACTGGGCTGGGTTTTTTCCTTCCATCTTGTCACCATGGCCATGAGCCCTCCTACAAAATTTGGATATCACCTCAAAAATGATCTCACAAAAGAGCATAACAACTAATATATCAGAATTTGGGAAGAAGGCTCCTGAAAATTATGGCAGTCCTTCTGTTTTGTCTAAGTGAACTCCTATCCCCAGTCTCAGTGATGAAAACGATAGTGCCCAGGAGAGGAAAAGGCCTGCAACAGCTTTCTATCCTGGCACATTTTGTGTGGAAGCAATCCTCCAGCATATTCAGTTTTGCAGGTCGTAGTTGAAACAATCATGACAGTCAGAGCACTTCAATAAAAACTTCAGAAGGTTTCAAGCATCAGTACCTTGTTATCTAAGTCCCCAATACCTTTTCTCTGTGGCCTCCCGTGGGCAGCTCCACACACCTCTGGCACTTTCTCTCCTCCTCCTCTCTTCCTTCTGCAGTTCCAGCTCTCTCCTTCCCATCCCCAGCATGGCCACCTAACCCTGTCTGTCCCTGGTACCACGTCTGACCCTCTCTGTCCCTGCACACCCTCCTGTCCCTTCCTCCTCACAGCAGGGCCAGCAGACCCCAGCTGACTCTGTCCCTGCTAACTCATCTTTATCACACCAGGGCTGGGAGGGCAAGGCTGTTCCCACTGCTGGATAACCAACACAGCTCCAATAGATCACAGGCAAGATTGCCTTCAGCACTGTCTCCAGCTGTCTCCCCACAATCTGTCTCCCCACAGTGATATCCCAGTTTGGTTGTAGTGGAACATTCAGTGTTGGTTCTTGCAAGAGTCAAATACATTATGGTATGTAATGATATGAGCAGGAAAGTGCACAGCACCAGTTTTTGCAAGGCAGTTCAAGGGGTGTGACTTAAAAGGTGGGAGCCTTCAATAGCTTTCTCACCAGGCGCATGAATGAGGTGCAAATTAAGCGCTGTAAATAGAAGGTCAAAGTCATCAAAAGCCATTTGTCCTTGCCCATTTTGTTTGTCGGTAATGTCCAGGCGTTTTTAACCTTGGATCTGCACTTTGGATTGAGTAGAGAGCAAACAGTACATTTAATCCTTTTACAAGTACACAGCGTCATCTGGTGGAGCTGAACGGTTAAATACATCACTTTTTTTTTTTTTTTTNTGGTTATAATCTCTTTTCTTTTTTTTTTTTTTTTTTTTTTTTTTTTTTTTTTTTTTTTTTGTCCTAGCATCTCTAGAGTGGAAGCAGTTGGCTAAGAGATTCAGTTTAGGATCTTGGTACTGGGAGAGTGAAAGAATGTGATCCTACACATACCTGGCAAGTAAGTGGATAGTCTGAGTGTTGGTAGGACAGTTCACATCCAAAAGTGAATAGGTTTTATTGGCCTTTACCTCTCCTTGCCAGTCTGTTATTGGAACAACCTTGAACTGTTTCTTCAGGCATGTGCTGTTGCTTCTTGTTATGTAACGTGCCAAAAAACCCTGCCACTGTAGTCCTCTTTATCTGTTTCCTCATTGATTCCAGCTACATTTACCATCCTGTGTACATACCTTTACATTCTTGTACCTTTTTTTTGCTAGTTAGTGTCTAAGCTCTGTTCAGCAGCTTCAGAGGAACTGAAAATTTCTATTCTCTATGTTATTCGTTGGGGGATAAAGGACAGGAAATGTAAGGGGAAAAGTGTGGGAAAGGTGAAGTAATTGGGCTTTCAAACATGAAGTAATTGGCTGCTCATGCAGAAATTAATTGCAGAATTATTAACATCTTTGTGCAACAAAGGAGAGAGATTGTCTTGCATTTTGAGAAAATATTTGACAGAATCAGCCCCAGAAAAGAGATTTTCAGGGTCTGAAAGGTCACAGTCCTGAAAGAAAGGCAACTTCAGTATTTCCAAGAATGCCTTCCTTTTTACAGGCACATCTTTCCCCCAGGGGAATGTTGTATTAACATCAGAAAAAAATTCAGCTTATGAAATGAGCAGAGAGGACCACAAAGGCCTGTAGGAGAACAGTGTCTAGAAAGGCTTTCCTCACCCTCTAAAATTAGATTATTTAATTGCAGGACTATCCCCCCACTGCTAGATGTGAATAAGCAAATCTGTAGGCCTTGAACTCCTCTTACATTTCAAATTCATGATGTTGCTCATACTATTTAAGGAATTTGATTTTCTTAATTGAGCAACATGAGTGTCATTTCTGCTGTTTATCTCGATCAAAAAGACTGGGATCAAACACCATCATTTTGCAGTGAGAATAAAATGCGTTCTACTGTATGCATTTTATTCCCTTCCATTCTGTTCTGTTGTATTTAATTCCACTCCATTCCATTGTATTCCATTATATTCCATTCCATTCCATTCCATTCCATTCCATTCCATTCCATTCCATTCCATTCCACTGTATTCCATTCCATTCCATTCCATTCCATTCCATTCCATTCCATTCCATTCCACTGTATTCCATTCCATTCTCCTCTTCTCCATTCCATTCCATTCCATTCCATTCCATTCCATTCCATTGTATTTCATTCCACTCTCCTCCATTCCATTCCATTCCATTCCATTCCATTCCATTCCATTCCATTCCATTCCATTCCATTCCATTCCATTTCTGGAATGGTGGGGGCAGGGACAATCTCCGTTGCCGATGAAGTGGTTGGATACCTCAGCCACCTTCTTTCTGGCTGCACTTATTCTGAGCCTCTGAGCCCCTCGCCATTGAATAGGGGTCTTCTAATTTCGGGGTTTCGGGTGGATGAATAGACGTGTGTCTTCCTACTCTTAGCGTTGGCTGAGATTTGTATCAGCCATCAGCGGCGGAAACATCAGTAATTCTTGTTTCCAAAAAAGAGCTGGCTCCTTCCCAATGGTGGTGCTTATCTTTATTCCTTCCACCCAGCTACCCTTTTGTCCTTTCTGAAGAGCAAGATTTACAAGCCTGGGACGGATGCCACCTGAGGGTGAGAAAGGA
>VXBR01003553.1:0-39757 GCA_013400215.1 Cisticola juncidis
CCCGCGCAAGCGCCCGGCAGAGAGAACAGGCCCGCGGGCAGCTCCCCTCACAGCGACTGACGAAACTGCTGCCCAATGGAGCTGCCGCGCTGGAGCCGGGGCCGCCCAGCAGTGCCCCGGTATAAACACCGGCCGGGAGCGTGGGGCACAGGGGTGGGTTTGGTTTATGGGCTGGATGAGCCTTGGGGGTGAGCATCTGTGACCCTGTGCGATACCTACACTGCGGCAGTCTGTTCCTGAAGGGCTGCGCGCTGTGGAAGGGTGTGGAGTTTAGCCTTAGAAGAAGGGAGGGGTGAGGTGAAGGTGTTTTAAGACTTCATTTCCATCTCTAATGGCCCTAGTCTAATTTGTTTGGCTGATAAACTGATCAGTTAAATATACTGATAGACTGATTTCCCCCAGTTGAGTCTGTTTTACCTGTGATGGTGATTGGTGAGTGATCTCTCCCTGCCTTATCTTGACCCATGATCCTTTTGCTACGTTTTCTCTCTCTCATCTAGATAAGAAGATGAGGTAGAGAGTGGCTTTGTGGAGAAGCTGGTGTCCAGATGGGGTCAACCCACCTCAGTCCTTTTTGGCCCCCACCACGTTACTCTTGCTGAAACCAGAGATGTCTGAAATCTTCAGTATGTATTTTCTACCCACCTTGTTAGTAAATATTGTGGGGTTGGAGTCTCTTTGCCTGTTCCAGCTCCCAGCTGGCTTGAAGTCCTGGATCACTTGTAGTTCCTTCTGTAAATAATTTGTTGCAATTGTAGATTCCTGAGCTAGACAGCTTGAGCCTGAGTTAATGTTTCCTCTTCTTCCCACTTATGTTGGTGAAGAAAAAAACAAAAACAAACAAACAAACAACAACAAACCACCAAAAAACTGTGCTAGTGTTCCTGAGGTTCCTGAATAAATACAGGAACTAGCTTCTAGAGATCAGGTGTCTCAGACACTAATCTTGCAACGTGCCTTCCAAGGTTCATTCCTCTGCAGGTAGCAGCTCCCTGGAGTGCTGGTAGGAGAGAACACCAGCATCTGCTAAGCCTCTGGAAGTCTGGTAGAGTTTAACAAGAGTCTTCAGAAGTGTATTAATTAGCTAGACAAGAGGAGAATGGAAAGAATGAGGTAGTCTTGGTAAGCATCTAATTGTAATCCAGTTTTCCTGGACTTTTCCAGGAAAATCCAGTGAAGATATTAATATATCTTCACCAGAATGAATGGGGAGAATGGGTTCAAATTCAAAGCCAGTAAGTTTAGTTTAAATACTAGGAAAAATTCTTTATTGTGGAGGTGGTGGGGCACTCAGGCTACCTGGGGAAGTTACAGATGTCCGATCCCTGGGGGTGCTCAAGGCCACGTTGGATGGGACTCTGAGCAGCCTGGTCTAGTGGAAAGTATCCTGGCCCACAGAAGGAGGGTTGGAACGAGATGGTCTTCGAGGTCCTCTTCCAACTCAAATCATTGTGTGATCTGTAGAAGTGATTAGAGGTTGTGACTGAGCTGTCTTGTGTTGATTATTCTGGCAGGAAAATTGAGCTCTAATAGTAAAGTGTAGTTGTCTGAATGTCATTCTTATCAGAGCATGAGAAAAGGGCAATGGACCTCACCTCTGGAGCACCTCTTAAATGTTCATCTGCTCTGGAGGTTTCATATATTTCTGGCCTCTTTCTAACATTCCATCAGTGAGTGTGGATGGCTTACCATGAAGACCACAACAAAGGGCCCCAGATCTTTAATTTAAACAATTTGTTCTTTTTCTGTTGTGTCTCATTGTGTTTATTCCACATCTTCTGTTCTCTATTACCTGTAGTGTGTTGTGCTGTGTTATGCACTTAGTCTGAAAAGACTGTACAGAGTCACAGAATTAACTGTGTTGGAGAAGACCTTTGGGATCACTGAGTCCAGCCTATGACTAACACCACCTTGTACGCTCGACTGTGGCACTAAGTGTCACACCATGTCTTGTTTGTTAAACACTTCCAAGGAGAGGGACTCCATTTCTTTTTGGCCACTTTTTTGCCACTCCCCTCTATAGTTCCACTTCATACAATCTTCTGGTTTGATATAGCAATTTCCATGGTCTTATCCAGTGTATAATGCATATTGTTGTATTTTCTTGAAATCATTGTAATGTTATGTATAAATGGAGGATGCATTGACCCTTATAGAAACTTTCTAAGTGAACACAATGTTAGAATTGAGTCTACTGTAACTGTACTTTGTTTCAGCTCCAAGTAGAAATTGATTGGGGTAGGAGCTTATGTTGAAGTAAGGCTGCAAAGGGGACTCCAAAGGAAGGGGAAAACTGCTGGAAAACACGCCAGAAGACCCACAAGAACTTTTTTTGTCTGAGTTATGACCCTAAGGCTCATCCCGTTCCTAGGATTTTAGAAATGAAATCCAGGTTGGAAGTCCAGGTTGATTTGGGTTGTAAAGGGGCCATTTTTGCCTTCTGTTCTCTATCATCTCTAATGTGTCTTCTGAAAACAATTTTCTTGTCTTGGGCCCGTTTCCCCCTCTTGCCTACATACATTTTCATGTTTGGAATAAATTTTTCTGCTTCATGTTGTAATTCAGTCTGTCCTTGATATTAGCCATCTCTGATTGGCTTTTGCTATCAGCTGTGTAGCAGGTCCCTCATTTCTTCACCCTTCCTAGCTTTTGTGTTGAGATTGATATAAGTGTTCTATGGTGCTTATAGGGAGAGATCTCAGGATATGAGAGAGATTCTGGGTCAGCTGTGAAAGGACTGTATGTTGCAGTGTGATACTGAAGTATATTTAAGAAGTGAAACTTCATCTTTTTGACAGGAGAGGGAGGCTGTGTGCAAGGAAAGACTGTAGGTTGTTGTTTCTGCATTGCTGAGAAGGAAGGTGTTTTTCTGGAACAGTTCTTTTCCCTGGATCATTGCTAGTTCAGTTGGGCTTTCTGGGGATGGAACTCTCTGGATTTTCTTTCTCTTTGCTTTTGTGATTTGTGAGGGGGAATGAGAGATGTATGTGAGAATGAGTTTGGGTTTTTGTGGGGGAAGTTCTGAATGGTTTTTTGTTTGGTTTTGTTTCCTGAGGGTTTTTTTTGTTTTGTTTTTGTTTTTGTTTGGGGTTTTTTTTTTTTTTTGTCTTTTGTTGTTTTTTTCCCTATCTTCCTGCTCTCCCATTATTTTATTTGCAGTGCTTTACACCACCTGGTGAGCCTGCAGAAGCTGTGTTAGGTATTGCCTGGGGACTCTCCTTTGCAAGCTATTTCTGACAGAGAGCAATGTCAGTCAGGTCCATTTCTTCACATTCAGTTTTGTCTCATCATGCTTTCCTTAGAGAGGACAATGAAAATTTAATTACACAAGACTTTATAACCACCTTTTTTTAGTTTTGAAATCTGCTTTGAAGAGCCCATGCATATTTAGCACTGAAGGCATAATACTCTGAATAAATATTCTTTCCAGTGTTACATCCCCATTCTGTGTGTTTTAACCCAGCTGGAGAGGGGGCAGTTTTAATTTGAATGACAGAAATTGCTCAGACAGAGCCTGTTCAGTAGTGATATGACAGTTATTTGATTCACCCCTGGACAAAATGCTGATAAATTGTTCATCTGCTTTTATGTCATAACCAGCAGGGGCTCTGTGGTGTTAATGAATTCATTGCTTCAGAAAACAGTGGCAGAGCAGGTATTCTGCCTCAACCTTTTCAGCTCTCATTTTAGCTATTGGGGATTTAAATTTTAAAAAGATTAACTACTGTCCATGGGGCCATGCTTGTTCACTGCTCTCTGTATGTGAAGTTGCATCATTTTCACAGCTTCCAAATGGATGGGTTTGGATGGGCACTCTCTTTGCTGGGTAGGAAACTGGCTGATGGCTGAGCCCAGAGGATGCTGGTGAATGTGATACATCCAGGTGGTGGCTGGTCAAAGTAATGTTCCACAGGGGTCAGTATTTGGACCAGCCCTCTCTAATGCCTTTATCAGTGATCTGGATGAGGGGATCAAGTGCTTCCTGTCAGTTTGCAACAAGTTGGGACCAAAGTGGAAGTGTTGATCTGCTGGAGGGTAGGAAGGCTCCACAGAGGACGCTGGACAGGACTGGTGGGCCAAGAACAATTGTGTGAGGTTCCACAAGGTCAAATGCTGAATCCTGCACCTTGGTCTCAACAACCCCTCAATAATGGAATGCTGAAGGCTGGAAATCTACCCAATGGAAAAACACCTAGGGTGCTGGTCAACAGCGGCTGAACATGAGCCAGTGTGTGCCCAAGTGCCCAAGAAGGCCAGTGGCATCCTGGCCTGGATCAGAAATATTGTGACCAGCAGGACCAGGGCAGGGATTGTCCCCATGTACTCAGCACTGGTGAGGCCACACCTCAAACCCTGTGTTCACTTTTGGGCCCCTCACTGCAGGAAAGACCCCGAGGTACTGGAGCGAGTCCAGGGAAGGGCAGTGGAGCTGGTGGAGGGTCTGCAGCACAAGTCTGATGAGGAGCAGCAAAGAGAGCTAGGACTGTTTAGCCTGGAGAAAAGGAGGCTCAGGGGAGACCTTATCAGTCTCTACAACTGCCTGAAAGTAGGCTGTAGCCAGATGGGGGTCAATATAGCAAGTATAGAACAAGAGGAAATGTCCTCAAGTTGGGTGAGAGGAGTTTAAATGGGAAATTGAGAAGAAATTCTTCTTTGAAAGAACTTTCCCTGAAAGTTGTCAAGTCCTGGAACAGGCAGTCCAGGGAAGTGGTTCATTCACCATCCTTGGGGTTATTTAAAAGACATGCTGATGTGGCCCTTAGGGTCATGGTTAATGGTGGACTTGGCAGGGCTGGGTTAATGATTGAGCTAGATGGTTTTAAAGGACATTTCCACACTAAATGTTTCCATGCAATGTACCTTTCTGACAGCAGGTGCTCTACTTGAGTTTAAAAAGATTTTAGGTTTATGCTTTTATGAAATTGTCATTAAGTATGTTCCTAAAGTGAGCTTGAGTGTTAAGTGTATGTATGCATTATATAGATACATATGAATATTTCTATTATGTAGTTAAAAGATTAAAGTATAACAAAAGTGAAATTTTGTTTAAAGAAAATTGTGCATATGTTAAATTGGGCTGACACCTAGTGGTGGGAATACTTATACTACAGTAGTAAATGGTCTGTGGCTCCTTTGGTTCTGTGAGTATTTTGAGTTAAACAAAGATGGCTTGAAACTATGCTTTTCTTAGAGAAGGCCAGAGAAGACCTGTTTTCCTCAAAAGAGGGGCTGTCCCTGGAGTTCCTGCCCTTTATCTTTCCTGAAAATCATCTTCCCTCTGCCTGCTTTTCCCCTCTCATCATCCTTTGCAGTATACTCCATTGCTATATACTCTATATGGTCTATATGTTAACAGAGCAGATGAGTACTTCAAAGCCCAAGTAAGCATTCCTGCTGTTTCCTGCTGAGTAGCTGATGATGCACTTCGTGGTTCTAAATTAGAAACTGAAGGAAATGTTCAGGATGTTTTCTGCCAGTATGCAGCTGATTAAACAGCTTCTGTTAAAGGGACAAAGCTTTCACTTCATAGAATCATGGACTCTGGGTTGGAAGGAACCTTAAACACCATCAAGTTCTGAACCTTCAGCCATGGGCAAGGACACCTTCTACTAGATTATGTTGCTCAGGGCTCCATCCAACTTGCACACTTCCAGGGATGGGGAATCCACAGCTTACTGGGGCAACCTGCTCCAGCATCTCCTCACCAGCCTCACAGTAAAGAATTTCTTCCTAATGTTTAATCTAAACCTGCCCTCTTTCAGTTTGAAGCCATTACCCCTTGTTCTGTCCCTACCTGGTCTTGTAAAAAGTCCCAACACTCCGGTAGAATCCCTTCCAGTGATTCTTTGCATCCCTTGCCAAGCCTAGCTCCAGCTTCACCTTGGCCTTCTGCCCCCATTCCTGTACAGCTGGACAGCATGCCTATACTCTTCCCAGGTTACCCACTCTTGCTTCCTTTGCCTGTGCACATACTTCTTGCCCTTTAACTTCACCAGCAGGTCCAGACTCAGGGATTCCCATCTTCTTCCTTCCTTGCTAAATTTCTTGTGTCTGGGGATCACTAATTTGTGTGCTCCATTAAGATGTCCTTAAAAATTTGCCAGCTCTGATCTGTCCCCTTGTCCCTGAAGAAAGTTTCCCAGGGGATTGTATTAACGAGTTCCTTAAGGAGCTAGTGTTTACTTTCCTGAAGATGATCAGGCCTTTAAGGGGAAAAAAAAACCCTCAACTGAAAAATTATGAAGTAGACTTGTGGCTGGTCTCTAAGGAGGTGTAATAGAAAGCCTGAGTTTCTGGATCACTGGCTCCAAGGTTGTGTTAAAGAGAGCTGCAAGGAGGAGGGTTAGAGGCCACTGATCCAGAGTATGTAGCACTTGGCTGTGACAGCTAGAAAAGGGATGTAGGTTTAAAAAGGAGATTCCCACAGCAGAGGATAAAACAGCACTGACTGCTTGAAAAAAAGAATATGAAACAATCATCACTTTCTGGCTGAAACATATGGGCCTTGGATATAACAGGATATAATAAGGCCATTGGTTTATGCAATACGGTGAAGTTCAGAATGTTAGGTCTACTAGAAGGTACTGCCTCTACCCATGCTACTTCCTTATAGCATAGATACTGCAATGCATACAGAAGTGAATTTGCTCACCAGATAGAGGCCAGCACTGTGTCTGACCTGGGTAGCACTGTTCATCTTGAGATTATTTTGCTTCTTACTTATTTAATTTTAAATTATTTTCTTAATAACTGTAGCTATTACTATGCAGCACCAGTGGGTTTACAGGGCCATGCGTGATGCATTTTGCCTGTGTCTTGGGTTTTGCATACTTTTCTAATTTAATTTTTATGGGTCTCTTTCATTGTACCATAATGTCTATCTGTCATCAGCTTTTATAAAGAGTACAAATAAAGATGGTAATGTAAATGAGTGTAAATCCCTGAAGCAAAATTCAAGAATGTGGCACCAAGGTAAATCATAATCCAGCAATATAATTTTTTCCCTCTCTGTCTATTCAGTTATTAGTGGATTGAACACATTGGTTTTAGTAAGGAAGAAGTTTCTTGGCTCTTATATGGACAGTTATTCATATGGCTTAATTATTTACTTTGACAATTTATAGAAAAAAATTCTTATTGGGTTTGCCAGTGATAAGATATAAACTTTCTGATTCCTACAAACCCTTTTAGATTTACTAGATGTTTTTAGTTCTTCCAGAGAATGCATTGTTGTCCAGTACATATTTTTGTGCTGGTTATAAATCAAAATAGTTTTCTTTATAAGAATGAAGATAAGACTTCAGGGTGACCCAATTGCACCCTTTCAGTACCTGAGGGGAACCTACAAAAAAGTTGGAGAGAGATTTTTTTTAAGAGTATTTGGTGCCAGGGCAAGGGGGGATGGCTTAAAACTGAAAGAGAGCATATATTTAAATTAGATATTTGGAGGAATTTTTTTACTGTGAGTGTGGTGAGGCACAGAAACAGGTTACCCAGAGAAGCTGTGGCTGCCCCATCCCTTGAAATGTTCAGGGCCAGGTTGGATGGAGCTCTGCACAACCTGATGTAGTGGAAAGCGTCCCTACCCACAGCAGGGAGGTTGGAATGAGATGCTCTTTAAGGTCCTTTTCTGACCCAAGACATTCTTTGATTGTATGATTCTTTACAATAGCCTATTTCATTAGTTTGAATGTAAAAATTGTTCTAAGCAGCACTCACTGGATTTGCAAGTAGCTAAAATGACTGACAATAAGACAATCAATCAGTGTTCCTATGTCTGTCCAAGTGTTCTGGTGCTGTATCAAGTAACTTATACATGATAGCTGAGCTATCTCATAGCAGGTCCTAGCTTGCCACTGGTAATAGCATAAAACTTCCCATTCCCTTTACCAAGGGGACATCTTTCTGAATTAGTTGCTTATCTGTATATTGCCTTTTTCAAACTAGAAAAAATTCCAATCTACTAACATTTTCGAAGTAACATAAAGGAATACTAGTTGGTAAGCTTTTAATGAGGCCATGTACTTTTCTTAAAATATTAAATTTGGTTTAGCCTTTGTCAGCAATGACAGTGGTAAGGCCCGTCCTCATTAATTCCTCAGTTACAGTAGCAGGATTAGTGTTAACTTCATTAATTTTCTTGATAGACTGAGAATTTAAGTGCTTTAAATTTGTTTCTTGTCACTGCAAGAGGCTTCTAATCAATATTTTTTCTCTTCCTAATTGGAACAGCTTTAGTACCAGTAAGTTTTACTGCATGAATCTTTTGACAAATTGTATCAAACCTACTGTATCAAACACAGGAATTATTTTTGCAAGGTTTTGTGTACCAGTATGCTGCTCAGATTAAGCAATATCACTGTTCTAATTTCACAGTAATTCTTAATTTCTGTCACCAGTAGCAAATCAAGAGTGAAGCAAATAACAGGACTGGAAGGGAATAGTGCTCTGGTTTAGCCCCAGTTCATAACTTTCCAAGGATATGTTAGCATGCCTCTTTTCTTCAAAGAAAGACTCTGCATATCCTCAGTCCAACTTCCAGCAGATTCTCCCATCTTTGTTCTGTACTCCTATTCTTGTCCCTTAGAGGACTCTTCTTAGTCCCTAAGACATTTCTTGACTTTGGCATGTTTGTTTCCTGTGGTCCTTCACCAGACTGCTGCAGGCACAAGTGGTGCCTGCCCCAGTGCCAGGACTTGTACCAGGCATCCCTGTGGCAAGAAGGTCAAGCCCGACTGCCATATCTGGCTGCAGCATCAGTCCACTCCCTCTTCCTACTTGGCCAGATGCTTGCCATCTCTGTTACTACTCTTAATAGTGATTGTCTTGGATCTTCCACAATGCTGATACAAAAAATATTGTGGCCCTGTCAAATACTGTGATATAGCATTATTAAACTGATTTGAAAAGCATTAAGGTGTATAAACTTCCTAATGGTACAATTCCATCTACAATTCCATCTGTGTAAATGATTGCAGTATTGAAATTGCATTGCAGTTGCTAGAGAACTGCTTCAATCACTTCAGTAAATGCATTGCTGAGTGAACAGTATATTGTAATACTCAGCATGCTGTCACTGACACTGAGCATGTAAACATAGCACAATTATGTAGTTCCTGTACTTGTGGTGATAAACTACAAAGTCTGTTTACTGTGGCTGTTCTTATCTTAGCAGTAAGATAAAACCATGAGCCACAACAAAGTCAGTCAGATATCTCAGCTAATGTTTATTGCAAGTGTGCCAACTCCTCCATGCTTTTACCTCTTTCCAAAGAAGGTATGAGTATCCAAGTGCTAGTGAGAAAGACAACTGAGCCTTTGGCACCAAGGGTGCAACAGCCAGCACAGCTGCTTGCTGTAATGTGCATTTATCCCGGTCTGTTGGTAATAGTGGCTGTGGTGGGATTTCTGGCAGGCTTCCTACCACATCCGTGGGTGATGTTCCAGCTCTGGAAATGAAAGGGTACAATTTCATTTCTTTCCCTTGCAGTCTGTTAACAAGAGTACAAAGTCCTTACTATTTTACTCAGTATTGCCAGTGTAATTAAGCCTCTCTCAGAATTGATTTGGCATTCACTTCAGCCATTAAACAGCCCTCTAAGTCATATCAGGGACTGGTTACCTACAGCAGTAGTGGGTCTGTCCACCAGCTTCCAGTAGGAGCTACTAGAAAGGGAACTGTGCAATAGGTTCTGCAAGACCACAGGAACAAAACATTTATTTGGAATAAATGAGTGGTCCTTTTTCAGTCATGTTGTTAAAGGAGAAAAAATTTAGCCAGATGTTAACTATGGAAAAATATTAATTTAAATAAATTTGTCCCAGATGAGTTTCTGAATAGAAAGGAAAATGAGGCCTTCACGTGTTGGTTATTGCCCTGTCCACCTAAGCAATGATGCCCAAGAATGACTGTGCCTAAGCCACTGCTCAAATCCTGGCCCACATGATGTGTGTGGATGGCTGACAAAGAGGTGTGAGGACCAAAGAAATTTGGCACCGTGGAAACTCAGAGGCTTTGCTTTGAGGAGAGGGAGGCAGGCCTGACTGGGAGGATGTGACTCCTTTCAGAGCATGGTCAAGTTGAGGGCCTGACGCAGAGGCCATGTCACCCTTTCCAGTGCTGAGCTTCAGTAGTAGCAGAGGCCCTTAGACCAGTGGCCATGCACAACCGAATGCTGCTGCATCTGCTTGCAGTTAAACAGCAGGGAAAGGCATCTGACCATCCTTCCTGGTGTGTTAGTAGCTCACTGTTCATTTTCTTCTGTGTTATGCTGGTTTAGACTGCAGCACGGGGCTTTAAAGTTCCCCTGCTATGGTTGCAAAGACAGGTTTTACTGCAAAGTAATGGGTAAGGCCCTTTTCAGTTTGCTAAGTTGGTGACTCAAGAAGGAAAGAACAACTATAGAATGCCTTAGAGTATGATGTTGAGATGTGTCAGAGCTTGGGAAGCCACAAATCTATTGGCACAGACATGGTGATGTGATATTAGCAAGATCTTGTCCATGCAACCTCTGAAAAGCAATCCCTGCTATTATCTTACCCCAATCATTCTGGGGTTTCATTCTAGACTGAGCCACTTGAATTTCTGGGGTATTTAATATGTAGCTGAGGTGTCTGGCTGTTCCCAGGCTTGCTTCTTAGGATTATTTTGTAACATGAACACAGCTTGTAAGGACTTTTTTCTGTTACCTTTGGGAGAATGGTTTAATCAATTGGGGGTTCTTGCAATTGTATGCCAAGTGACACTTGCCTGCTGCTGGTTCAGAAAGGTTGCACCTGCTCATGTGAGAATATCATGTGTTTTATTCAGGGTGAATAAGGTTGTGAGTGACAAAGCACATTGCAGTTCTTTTTCTTTCCTTCCCCTAAAAACTAGGAGGAAAGCAGAGATATTCCTATCGGTTCCCCTTATCCCCCAAAAGAGCAAGTCTGTATTTGATCTATTTTCTTTTTTTTCTTTCTTTCCCTAATGCACAAAACTAGGTCATGAAATCCATCTGTAGACTGCTTGGCAAATTTCTTTGGACTTGCTTGAAGAATCAGTCACAGTTTTGATGTAGTCAGCATCTTTAAACACCCCTGGTTTTAGAAGGTATGTGTTGGTATAGACAGATGCAGCGTTGCTTTCTCGTGGATAGCCAGCTAATAGGACCACACAACACAAACCAGCAGGTAATTTCTGAGTTGCAAGTACTGTTTAACAGTATTATTTGAGCTGGTTTTGTCTGCTGTGTGCAATAGACTAATACTAAGGACTCACAGACTGCAAATATACTCTGCAATAAGAGTATTTCAATTTCTTTTATAACATTTTGTAATCAATGAAGTGGGACTTACTGTTGATGTATGGCCTCAACCTTTTGATGAATACTGTCCTGACATGTCTATTGCAAAGCTAAAATTAGACCATATTTAGATGCATGAATTTAGAGTATAGTGACAGGAGGGAATTCCTGGGTTGTCAGTATATTGGCCAACAGGCTTACTCTCCATAAGATAAACCTTCATAAATACTCTCAGATAATAACTCTTTTTTTTTCTGCACAGAACAATTTAGTCCCAACAAAATTTATCTGGTGCTGGAAAGAATCTTATTGACAGCAGCCACCTCACCATAATCCTCTTCTCTCACTGCAAAAGTTCTCTTTTCTCAGTTATGGCTCATTTGGAAAGCCCAAATCTCAAACATATCCATTCTATTAAAAGAGGTAAGTCCCAAACTCCAGCTGAATAATCTCATCCTTTATTTGTAGATTAAAATCTCTTGGTCTTTCATTAATTATTTGCATTTCATTTCTGATCTCTCAGGATTCATGCACAGTAGGGCTCATGTCCAGTCTATGTGCAAAACATTCTTGTTTCATGAAAAACTGGGGCAAAATGGACATGAGCAGAATTTTGAACCTAATTTGAACCTAATAATGAACAATCATTATTGTTAGGACTATTTTTAAAGTATCAGTGAAGCAAAAAGTCCAAGTTTTATAAGCTATTAAAATATTTATGAAAATCACTGAACAGAAAAAATTCCTCTTTTATGCTAACTTCGTGTGTGTTAGTGGCTGACAAATTTCAATAAGTCTTAATCTCCACTTATGTTATACTCAAAGACTAAGTATTGCTTCTTAATTCTGTGTGGTTTTGTGCCAGTCACTTGAATTGCAGGGTCAGCAGCCAGGCAACAATATCCAACATCCTGATCCAGTCTGGCTGATTGGCATAGCTTTTCAGTCTGTCAGAGATTTCCAAATATATTGCATTGTCTTTAAGTTATGAACTTTTAGTTGGAAAACTGTTTTGCTCATTTTTTGTCATGTATTAAATTAAATCCTTGTTATGTGCAGCTCCTTGCAGTTGTATTTTGCTAACCTTTTCTCACAAAACAGTGAATGTACTACGTCAATGGATTTGCAATCATTAAGAAGTCTTTAAGGCTGAGAGTTCATCTTAATACTCACAAGCTGAAATTATTTCACTCTTATTACAAATATATTTCTTCATATTACTGTATTACTTGCTGCACTGAAATAATGTTAAAATTCCTTGTACTGCTACTATACCTTTACTTTTCTGCCTTTGATCACATTGGTTACAAATGGCTGTAGATGTCTTATTCCTATTCGATCAATTGTGCTTTGATTTAGTCTTTTTATAGGTTAAAAATTGTGCTTTGAGCTATTTTGAAGTATGTGCACTGGAAGATTTTGGATTTAACCATTTTTGGCATATCCATTTTCTGCCTGTCTGGAGATTGTGCAAGGTTTTTACTGTACAATTAATCAGATTTTGACTTGGGACAGAGTTATAAAGAGAGAGTGTGAAGCACTTTGGATGACGGTCAATTCCTCCAAAATATCTGTTACAGAGTTAGTTTAATTTAAGAAACTGTAATTAGCCATCTTTTTCGTTGTTCCACCACAAACTGAATTTTTTGAAAACCAAGCATATAGGACAAAATATTTGTGGTGGAACACAGACTACAGAAATATCCAAATCTGGACCATGGCACATGTAAATATTGATCATTTTCCTCTGCTAAAGACCTTTCAGAAGTCAAGGTAGATACATAAATTGCTTTTCACTTGTCCATTGATTCACTCATTCCACTGTAGAAGGCCAGGTTTGTTAGTCAGGCACTGTTTGCCCTTTATGAAGTCAGAAATCACAGAAAACAAATATGCTCTAACTTGCTAGGATTAAATCAATATACAAAACATCTCTTTGCTGCAATGAAACTTAGCAGAGCACCAGTTGTATGTATGACTAGTGGGCTGTGGACTAACAGTCTAGATTGTCCAAATCTCTATAACAATCATAGAAATACTAATACTAAATCACAATTTTTTTCTTTAAAAAAGGTAATATAGTCAATATTCAAGTATAAAGTTTTTCAAGACTAGGGCTGCAAGTGTTTAATAGAATATCTATGATGTAGATGTTACATTAGCATTGTTTATCATTAGCAGTGATTTGTCATTAGCATTGTTCCTGTCAAATTGCTTTTCTTTAGGAATTTAAAAAAACAAACATATAAAGTCTGGTTTTGATGCCAAAATTATTACTGTTGCTTCCTCTTTTTTTGCTGATTGAAAAATTCACAGATAAGACTTAAATATGCCATATTAGCATATCCATATTATCCTCTTAGTGCAGGGAGGGTTAACAAAATGTTTGGGCAATTAATTCTCATTCATCAGCCTCATTACACTTGCTGCAATAATTTCTGTATTTAGCCTTGTATTTATTTTTCAGTCTTGCATTGTTTTTTCCCTTCCTCTCTAAACATTAGAAGCAAACCTGAAGTTTTATTTTAAGCATGGTTCTGTTTTGAGATCTTAATTTTCTATTTTACTTCTTGTATTAGACCTGAAAGTGTCTATTAGGGCAAAAATGCTCACTGTGCACACTGCTTGCAGGAGAAGCTGAAAAGAATCAGAAAATTGCTTTGTGAGAATGCTACATAAATATGTTGAACTATCTTTAGCAAATTAAAATCATTGTTTAATTGCAAGAGCTTCCAAGCACCATATATTTGCTGACAGGTCTGCATTTCCTGCTGATGAATACGTCTTTGAATAACATGAGCCTGTTTTGGAGATAGTTACCATGAAAATCTAGTGACTGCTGCCATTCCATGCTAACAATGACACTTTATAGGCTTCAGTTGCTCTGGCAAACAGTGGAAGCATAAAACTGATGAAGGTGGCAGTCTGAAAATAAAAGAAATGTGTAAATTTTGTGAGAGGGGCTGCTCTTCTGGAGTCAGAATAAGCAAAATTTGAGTGGTTGCCAAATTCTAAGCAAACCTAATACTGCTACAGACCAAAGTAGCCAGCATTTTTGTGAATGGGACATGCCTGTGTGCTATGGTAGAGTCAGGGAGGTTTTATGAATGTCTTCAAAAAATCTGAAGCCTTTCTGTTTTCTTGTTTATAAAAGTAAGCAATTGGGCTATTGTGTGATATATTTGCTGATGAAAAAGGACTGTAATATTTTTTTTTTTCTACACAGAGGACCAAAAATTCACTTGGGTTTTGTATGTTTGTATTTTATTATACACACAGTCAAAAAGTCATTGCATATTTCAGCTGTAACTTTTGTTTCTACAGTCTTGAACACCAACACTGTGGCTATGACTTATGAATAGTTAAATTCTGTGGATGCTACTTGTTCCTCTCTTTGCAGCTGCTGTTTCTGTCCTAAGAGTCCTTTTCACTGCCTTGTGTAGAAATGCTGCACATCCCAGGCTTATTCACAGCTCTAAAGCCATCATGCTGCATTGCGAAGCTTAGATGCAATTAACATCATCCTCTCTCAGCAACATCCTCTGCTCATGTTTTCTTCTGTATTGAACTGTTCATCACTAAATGGATATATTGCTGTATAAATCTTTGGTAACTGACATCTTGAACACTTTATAATTTGTCCTGTTCTCTCAAGAAGAATATAGTGAAACTGGAAACATCCTATCTAATATGTGGCTGATTTTTGTGACCAAGGAATTGAATGATTTCTGTATGGTGGACAGTTTGCTGAATCCTCATGGAGGCTCTTTGGTATCAAAGAGAGAACTGGGTTATGCATGTGTGAAGCTGTGGCTGGCACAAACTGCATAGGGAACTTTTTCCATTCTCATTCTGTGCAGGAGTTAGTGAATGTCAAAGCTACCTACCCCAGGGCAGGGTGCAAAATATAATTCATCATAGCATGCTAGTCAGCTGTGGAACTGGTCATCACAGGACATTGTGGAAGCTAAAGATTTACATGTATTCCAAAAAAGATTGGATTAATTAATAGAAGAAAAATATCTCAATTACTATTAAGTACAAAGATTAACTTTTGACTCAGGATGTCCCTGAGATGATGATTCCTGGATGCAGTGCTGAAGCTTGCACTGTTCAGATCAAACCTTACCATCTGGCAGGCCTGTTCTTACTCATTTGTGTGGTTCTGTAATCTAACACCCAGGGCTCTACTGTGCAAATGCTGGGGAGAAATTTGTCCTGAAATGTCAGTGCAGCTGAACAAATGAAAGGTATCATCACAATGAGAAAAAGTCCCAAAGGCTCAGTGAAATTGATGGAAAGCAATAAATATCACAGAATGGTTGAGATTGGAAGGAACCTCTGGAAGTCTTCTGATCCATCCATTCAAGCAGGGCCACTTTGAGCTGGCTGCCCAGCACGAATGACCCTGCATCCAAGGAGGGAGACTCACCTCTCCAGGCAACCTGTACCAGTGCTCAGTCATCTTCATATAGTGCAAAAGTGTTTCCTGATGTTCAAACAGTGTCACCTGTATTTCAGTTTGTGATCCTTGCCTCTGGTCCTGTCAATGGACACATCTTGAAAGAGTTTGACTCTGTCCCCTTTTCACACTCCTTTCAGGTCATTTTCTGAAAGCTGCTTTCTTAGTTGGGTGTCCTCTGTTGTCCTGGTGCATGTTCTTCTCCAGCTGCAGGACTTTGCACCTGTTATTCTACTTCCTGGTGTTCCTGCTGGCCTTTTTCTCCAGCCTGTTTAGCTCCCTTGGGATGCCAGCCTGTCTCTCTGGCCCCTGCTCTCAGTTTTGTGTCATTTGCAAACTGGCTGAGCGTACACACTCTGCACCACCACCTAATGAAGGTGGTAAACGGGATTAAACCTAATATTGACCCCTGGGGTACATTGCCAGTTACTGGCTTCCAGCTTGACTTCATGCCACCCTCTGGGCCTGGCCATTCCGTCAGTTTTTGGTCCACTGCCCTGTCTGCTCATCCAGCCTATACTAAAGCAGCTTCCTTGTGAGAATCTTCTGGCAGACAGTGTTGGAAAGCCTTGCTAAAGCCTTACTAGGTATCCATTGCTCCATCCTTTTCTACCAGGATAATGATTTCATCATAGAAGGTTGTCAAGTTTGTCAAGCATGACCTGCACTTGGTGAATTCATGCTGACTCTTCCATATGATTCTTGTCTTTCATGTGCTTAGAAATGGTTTCCAGGATTAGCTACTTCATCACCTTCCAAGGGATCAAGTTGAGTCTGACTGGCCTGTAGTCCCCTGGGTCCTCCTTCTTGAAGATAGGATGTAATTTGGTTTTTTTTCTAGTCTTCAGGCATTCCTCCCAATTTTTGGGGGGAATCAGTGTTTATGGAGTAGCGTTACAATGGCATCAGCCAGTTCCCTCAGGTTATCATCCATCCCCAGGAAGAACTCCATGATATTTGGGCCATCCAATATCTAAAAGGGAAGCCTAGCAGCAGCTCTGTCTTGTAAGTTGAAGCGGGAAAGAAGCAACACTGAAGCAAATCTAAGAAGTGGGAGATTATTGCTAGTGGTTGAAAATTACTGATACATAACAAACGAGTTCAAGCTGGAGTTGTTAAGTGTGATGCTTATGCTAAAATCACTACTGAAGTTAATAAATAGCATCAAAACCATCAGCAGTTCAGCAGGTAGAGTCCCTGGATGTTGCTGAAAATGGGTAGGCAATATAGAAAACTCATTCAATTGGCCTTTTTAGCTTGATTTGTATGCATGAATTGTGTTACTACCAGCTGCAGCAAGTTTGGCTTCGAAGGACTGCACAATGACACTCTGGAGGGAACAGCTACCCTCTTCTGCTCATCAACAGAATTCAAGTGCAGCTCTGGACTTAAGAGAAAAGGTTTTCATGCTAGAGTCCTGTCTAAGCTCTTTAATCTTTATTCCCTGCCAAAACCAAACTCAACAGAGTAATTTGTTTGGACAGATGGAGGCAAAGGCTGTCATTTTATACAGTTTCATACTGTTGATATTCTGAGCATTATTCAGTTTGACCTGCCCACAAACAGCTCACTTTATCTTTCCCATGCCTAAATTCTCCTACCTAAAATTCAGTTTTGTGTAACAGCTCTGACACCACAAAGTTATTCTAATTCTCTTCCTCCAGCTCTTGCTCAGTGTCACAAGCATCCAATATATCTGCAATATTTCTTAAGAGAAGTACTGCTTCTCTGCTTTCTCAGCTTTACCTTGTGCTACCACAGATGACAGTTCAGCTGACAAAATAAAAATTTGCATCACCCACTGATTGTGCTAACTTCTGACTTCTGGTAATGGCCATGTTCTTCCAGATGCTGCAAAAACAGATCTACAAGTGTGAAAGCAGTAGGCTGCAAGAATTAGAGTAAATCTTCTGACTCCAAGATATATATGTAAAAGCTTAGTTGCCTGAACAGACTAGCTTCTCCTGTGCATGTATTTTCAGGATTATTGTCTCCAAGTGTAGCTTGGGAGAGTCTCTGCTGAATATAGTTAAGCTTGAACTTGTAGATATTCTACAGATATCTACAGATTAGCTACTTCAAGGACTTGGAGCAAAGGAGGAGGAGAATGCTGCTCTGATGCATGACAAGGTGGATGTTAGCAGCTTTTCTGAGGGAATGTTGAGCTTGACAATGATGCTCAAGCTAGTGGACGCAGAAGCCATGGTCTCTCTGGAGCCTTATCTAGCCAAAATAGAGGCAGATTAGAAAAACACAGAGATAACATAGAATTGGACAAAATATCCAAGTCACTCATGCATGAGAAGATTCCTTCTGGATACTGAAGGTAGATGCAGAGGTGAGTTACCTGATAGCAAGATGAAGGTAGAATGCAAAAAGACTGCACTTTTCTGTGAGTAGCATTTAGTGATCATCAGCTGGACCAAGGAAAATGTTTATGCCTTGGGCTTTTGAATAGATACACTGAGAATAACAGCACCATGGTGGGCACTGATGCTGGAATTTCATTGCACCTGTAAGCTTCTCTTCAAGATGGAATGTCTTAGAGCCCAGCTTTTGAGGTAGAGGTGACTGGATTTGTGCTTAGACCCCATCTTTCGAGGTAGAGGTGATTGGATCTGTGTTGTAAATTCCAATAGTAGATGCTACAAAAACTGGAGAGGGGATTATTTTTCAGAATTAGAGCTGTTGTCTACGATGACCTGTCCAAACTGCATGGGCAGAGGCTGGCTTCATTGATCTCTCAGCCTGTCTAAGCCGTCTTTTTAAAATTCAGTTTTCTTAAGCACAGATCTGTATAGCAATATCTTCTGCCGCTGAATGTAGGCAGAAATATCATCTCCTCAGGACTGCCAGGATTCTCTGCAGCTTCCATGGCTGCCAAGCTGTTACTAATGCCAGCTGCAGAGTTTTTAATCTTCAAGGTACAAATTATATCTGGAGCTAGGTATCTGAAACTGTTTTATGCTCCTTGTGACAACTGTTCCTTTCAGCATTAGAATTGTGTGCAAATGGCTCTCCTCTTCCTGGCACTGACCTTTCAATTTGAAATCATAGAAATTTCCTTTAGGAAACTATCCCAGGGATTGCTGCAGAACTTTTGCCTATTTGGGGAAGCCGACATCCCTGGGATTGGGCCGGTTGGTATTCACCCAGCCCCTTAAGGTTTGCCATCAGGTAGTCAGTTGACAAATGCACACATTGGTCAAAGTATTGAGGTGGTCAAGGCTAGTGGGAGTGCATCAGTGGGGGCTTGTGTGTTTATATTAGAAGGAGACATAGTGTCTGCCAAGCCTTAGCATGGTATTTGAACCTTGGGTGGTTGGCTGGTGTGTTTGTGCCTGGGAAAAGGATCTTTGCTTTACCTTTTTGACCTTGGTGTCTCAAGTGCAGCTGCTGTATTCATCTTTCTCAGCGGTCTTTAAGGGTCATGGAACCTCCAAGGTTCAAATTACCCAATCTTCCCCACCAAACTTGTTCATTGTGGACAATGCATGGGTTTTGCTCTCTTTTATTAGTGATGGCATAGCTCTGGAGGGCAGCATAGTGTCCTGGAAAATGGGGTGTTAGTGCTAAATAGCAAATGTTAGGATCCTTGATATCCAGAAAACTGTGGTCCCACTGTTGTTCAACTTGTGTGCATACATTAGTCATTCTTATCAGAAACAGAATGGTGATGGCTCAGGTGAGCTGGCTTACCACAGCTGGCTTACCACAGTTTACCACAGTACCATATATCTTAATGGGCAGCTCAGGCCCTTGACATGGGGTAAAACCTATGATGCATGGAGCACTTCTCGTGATCCTATCTGCAGGAAAAAGCCAGGCCCACAAACTGGAAAGAGAAGACATCAGAGACCCTCTGGAAAAAGTACAAGGAGCAAATGCAGCAGATGTAGAGGTAAGGTCAGTGAGAGCAGATGTCATTGTAGGGAGTGCTGCACAAAGGTAGGAGCCATATTTAGGTGTCTGTTTCTGAACAAGCAAATGGTGCACACAGTGCACATGGTGTATTGAAGAAGTGTGCAGGTGAGAAGACATCTAAGAACATAATTAAGGCTCACCAGTGATGTGACACATTACATCATCCCATTGTGAGATGCTCCAACCATTCCTACCAAGATAAAAACTGAGATGTAAGAACACCAAGCAGCTGGTTTTCCACTGGATTCTCAGAGGAGGACGAGACCCATCTTGCCAGCACTGAACCCTTTTTCTACATGATCATCTCTACTCCAGAGAACAATGTCTGTTATTCCAGGAGGACTTATTTATGGACTTATGGACTGCTTCCAACCCTGACAACAGGGTGTCAGGTCTTACCTCTGACTCTGTCAGGTTGTTATAGGACTTTTGTTTGTTTGCGTGTTTGTTTTGTTTTTGTTTTGTTTTGTTTTGTTTTTTGTACTACTGCATTTGTATTTTAATATTCCTAGTAAAGAACTGTTATTGCTATTCCCAAATTTTAGCTTGAAAGCCCCTCATTTCAAAATTATAGTAGTTTAGAGGAAGAGGGTTTACACTCTCCACTCCAAGGAGAGCTCCAACTTTCCCTGACAGATACCTGTCTTGCCAACCAAGACACAAATAAGAAAAAGTTTGTATATGATATATGTACATTATTATATATCCACTCAGGCAGTGTTACAAGCCTAGTAGGCCAATTCACCTGTAGCCATCACCATTCAACTCCTGAAGGGAACACATAATGTTTGTGTACAGGATGAACCGCGTTAACAGACATAGAGATAAGTATGTACAGAGAAAGACCACAGTAACAAGAAACATTTCTTCTGAAAGAGGTCTTTTTTAGCTCTAGTAATAAAGTTGCATTTTTGTGCTATGGATGTATTTCGAACTTATTATGCAAAAACTGTGTTAAAAACCCTAATAAACTGGGCCTACTTTAATAGCTATTAGGTGGAAATTAGTGTCTTTTGGGGAACAATTAGAGCTCCTCCTAGTGCCTTTGGAATAATATTGTAGAGGAGATGTACCAATTACACTCAAAATATCTTGCAATTTTCACAGAAATAAAAAGTAATTAACAGCTTGCCTTAGTAAGTCTCATTATGTAGGTTCTGAACTGTTTCAAGACTAGGATTTTAACTGGAAAATTATTGGAAAGCTTTCCCTTAAGAACTATTACCTTTTCTTTTTTATCTCTCTGTCTTATATAAACAGATTTTACAGTACTTGTTTGTGATACTGCTGCTGGGGAAAACAGTTACATTTTTGGTTTATTGGACAACTAGGAGATCTGGACAAATCTGTGCATTTTCATGATGAGAATGTTTGAAATTACCCATCAGCATGTGTAATAATTTTCTGTTGATCTTATATTTTCAAAACAAATGTATACTCTAAAGGATATTAGCTAGCTAATTGTGGTTAGAGCCTAAGCTTTATATGCCAATAAATCAAACTGAGAGAGAATTCTTCTAGCCTATTTTATACTATTCTTCCTGAATTCTGAATTGCTTTGTAAAGCAAAATTTTACTGTAGCAAAGACATATAAATGCTAAGTAGTACTTTAGTAATAGAATAGCATTAATAATTATCATAATCTATATAAATATAAGGGATTGTTCAGCCTGGAAAAGAGAAGAGAAGGTCTAGGGATGACCTAATTGCGGCCTTCCAGTACTGAAAGGAGCCTAAAAGAAAGATAGAGAGGGACCTTTTACTAGGGAACGTAGTGATAGGACATGGAGGAATGGTTCAAACTGAGAGTAGATTTAGATTAGATATTAGGAAGAATTTTTTTACTGTGAGGGTGGTGAGGCACTGGAGCATGTTGCTGAGAGAAATTATGGATATTTCATCCCTGTAACTATTCAAGGCCAGGCTCAGTGGAGCTCTGAGCAACCTGGTCTAATGGAAAAGTGTTCCTGTCCACTGCAGAGGGGTTGGAACTAGATGACCTTTAAGGTAATTTCCAATTCAAGCCATTCTTCGATTCTATGAAGTATCCTTAAAATTTCTATTACACAGTTGAAGCATAATGGCAAATTTGGTTTGAGAAGTTCCCCATGTTCTCTGTGAAACGAGGAGACAGGTAGTTACTGAGTTTGCTCATGTTAAAATCACACTGATGCCAAAAGGCAGCAGCAATTACTTTTAGAATTTATTACTCTTGATGCAAAATCCTGTTTTAGTGAAGTAACATTATGGGCTTAAAGCTGGTGAAAGTATTGATATGTGTCAGCTGAACTATTCTTCAGCTTGATCAAAAACTGGCATTGCATTGGGAATTTTGGCAGACAGTGTGACTGAAATATTCACCTTTGGGAAACCAGGATATTTTGGCTATTGAAATCCACTAAAAGGAGATAAAACCTGGGAAATGTTTTGCTTCCTGGAAGTGTTGACTATGGTTTTATCTCCTTGTAGGTATAAATTGAGAATGTTTAGGTACTTAAATGTACTGCTCAAATGTTTTCACCGTGATTTAATTATCTTGAACCATGCTTTTCTACTTTCCTGTACTCTTGAGAGAACAGTTTTAAAAAGCACACAATTATTTTATGCTTGAGATGGCAGAGGATCCAGGGCTCTTGACAAGGCAGTGGACTCATTAGACAATAGCAGATCACACTAATGAGTGGGGTATCAGTTTTGAAGTGATGCAGCACGTGGTGCTGCAGGTATGCATGGGATGAAGATTGATCATATTTCAGCTCAGTATTAAACTGGTCTCACAGACCACTTGGACAGTTTGTGCAGTGCAAGACCTGTGCTTGTGGCTCTAAAGAAGGCAATCTGTTTTCAGAGCCTGTGGTCTTCCTTTCCACTTAAGAAGCATTGTGCCTACCTAGAAGGCAGCACTGCTAAGTTGCTATGATAAAACATTACTTATGTAGGGAGATAAAGAATGGGAGTTTAAGCCTTAGCCTTTGAATTATACCTCTTTTTCTACCTTTGTAAGGTACTGAGCCCCCCTAGTTTTTGAGAGGAGACCAAAATTGAGCAGAATTACCCAATCCTGGAAACTCAGCTAGAAGAGGAAGCATCTGCTTTTCAGGGATGGCACATTAAGAGCCTTTTTTTCTTGAGACGTTTCTGTCTGATGTTAGTGTCTAGGGCCATGTATGTCAAAGGAGGATTCCTTCACTTGCCAAAATAATCTGTAATGAAACAACATATTTATCATGCATAGAAGAGTCAACTGTCTAAAAGCCAAATAGTTTTGTTTCTTAATATGACTTCATCAGGACAGTGAAAAAAACTCAAGAAAAGATTCTTCTTAGTATGAGGTTAAAAGGCAGATTCTAATGAGGTATAGAGCACAGAAGTATACTGTCTTAGCAATGAGCTGATGAAAGCATCAGCATTATGAATGACACTTTTTGCATAGAGGATATTGTTCAGTTTGAGTGAGTGAACTGAGATATTTCTGAACCTGCCTGGGCATAATTTTTTAAGGATGTCATTTGGCTTGCAGTATTCTTATCTGCATCAACAATCACAGCTGAAAATGGAACCATATATCTCAAGCAGACATTGAATTCCTGTATCTGTTGAATCTGAAGCTGTCATCACTCTAAATATCTTTTTAGTCTTTCTGTTTGAATTGTGGTTAACTGCTGACATTATAAAACAACCACTTCCAAGTAGATATAATGATAAAATTCCTAAATTTGGGTATCTGCTTCACTATAGTCACCCCTGTTTGCATTTGTTCAGGACTTTTTCTGGCTCCTATTGCCACTTGCAATGTTTCTGGTGAATCTGTTCTCATGTGTGACTTTTGACTAAATGAATGGAAATAAAGTGAAGGATCAATTTTTTTACTGTGAAAGACTCAGGTACTTATGAACATGTTCTGTTTTTCATGCAAAGAATGATGGATTAAGTACTAAAGGGAAAGCTACACTTTTTCATTTGAGGTGTTTTTCTCAATTTAAGATCTAGTTCAGGGGTATTCAAAGTACAAAATCCAATGGAGCTTTAGTTGCATTTGATAAAAGACCCCAGATATTGAAGCATGTACTCTTGCACAGGACTTGTTGGACATAGAACAAGATGTTTACTGTGCATTATATTCTGCACAATATATTCTGAATTACACCATTTCTGTCAGTATTTTGATTGCATGATTTAACTAATAGTCTCCTGCATGCTGTGTAAATACTATCCTTGCTAGGTCAAATTAAAATCATTATTAGTCACATTGATTTCTGGTTGTTGCTGTTAGGTTCAGGAGTTATCAATAGATTGTAAATCGGCTAAATGAATTGTATTGCTAGAACATGGAGTGCAGCTGTTGTTATTCTTCAGATTAATCATACAAAATTACTTTTGCTGATGTACAGGTTACCTTGAAAAATCCAATTGGATATTCAGTATTCATATTGTCACCCACTTATTATACATGGAAAACTACCCATTTTTAGAATTCTGTCCTTGTAGTATAAAATATGTTTGACTGGACATACAAGAGAAAATATTAAAACAAAAATGCAATTGAGACCACTGAAATTTAGGCTCTAGGTTTTTTTCCTTCCTTTCTTCCTCCTGTTTCCTTTCTTATGCAAATGGTTTCTAGCATAGGTTTTGATAAGACTTGTACAGTTCCTATCAAAGCCCTGTGATTTTCAGCCATGCAAGCATGGCTCTTGTAGTTTTTCCTTCCATCCTAACAGCAGCATATAGCCCTTTTTTTCTTGATGAATTGCATCTGTTCTGTAATAGATGGAGAGCTGGCAGAAAAATGGCTGGAGTTGTTATGAAGGTGAGAAAAAACTCCAGATGAATTATCCTGCCATGATGTGCATTTTATATTCCCTATTCTTTCCTTTCCTTTCAGTTTTGCTACTTTCAGTGTTCCTAAACCATTGCATTAAGAAGGACAAGAGCACAAAGACAAGGTGTGACTGAAGACCTATTTCTATTAACACATAGTATAACTTTGTAATATCTTTTCTTTGCTAGTGCTGCTGTCAGACTTATTTCTTAATAGCGTACTTCAAAGGCTTAAAATTAAAGTAATCCAAAATATCTGTCAGTGGCAGAAGAAAATCATTAAACAATAGCATGTGAAAATCTGAGAACTATCTTAGGCTAATGTTATCCACATCAGTTGGTACACCAGAAACCTGATTTTGAATCATCTTGCAGTCTTGATTAGAAAATTATTTTTTTCCCCATTTATTGATCTGGAATGAGATGGAAGCATAATTCCAGAGCACTTAAACTAGCTCAGGCTATGACTGTGCATTAAAGTAGGTAATGAGAGATTCTGGTTTTTGGGTTTCTTAAGTTTGTCATTTAAACTTACACTTCTGAAAAGCTGATCACCCTCTCACCAGGCAACTAGCTTTTTAAAAAGGGTTTGCTCTCCTGCATGGTAATTTCTCCTGCTTTAAGTTACTTGTTCATGTCTGTTATTCTTAAATGTCATGTGATTAAAATAAAGTGTAAAATAAAGTCTTTCTCATAGCCAATTCCTAATATCTCACAAATAGTATTGCTCTGTGTAAATATAAAATGATTGGACTAAGAGAATGTTATTCTGGCAAAAAAAATGTTATTCTTGCAAAAAAACCCTTGCAAAGTTGTATCACTTACTGGGTTGGTTTCATAGTATGGAAAGCACATGGGGCTCCAAATATTGAGAACCAGACTGCTTGTAACACCAAGCATTGCTCTGTCAAGACTTGGGTCCATCTCTTGGTTCATGTACTATGAAATTTTAATAATGTCCTAATGAGGCAAGTCAAGTGTAGAATTAAACTTTCCTTCTGACCTTCAGCTTAAAGGAAAGAAAGACATACTTCTTTAGTAAATACCATATTTAATCTCCACAGTTCCTAGTAGCTCTGAGAATGATTAAGATCACTTGCTTTCATAATGATTATTAATGCTTACTCCAAAGCTGGGTTTGCAGATGGGGCCACCATACTACCAATAGAAAATAACATTTTCAGTGATGACTAATAATATAGGCAAGTTGGGTGGACCTCCTGGACAGTTTGAAATAAATAATAAGATTGAATTAAGGATCTGCATTTTGTCTTTAATTTTTATTTGAGAAATTAATTTTTCTTTATCTCTCTTTCTGTTATCTTTTATGTAATGTGTATTTTATGGTATTTATAAAAGGTAGTGAACATTACAGGAAGAGAGTAAAATATAAATTCAGTTCAATACAAAGTACATTTATAATATGCCACATTGTTTATAAACATATTTCACTGACTCTACATTCAGTCAAAAAAGCCAAGCAGCTCTCTGGGCCAAAGGAGAGGCATCAGAATGTGAGCTGTCCTTATAAACTTGCAAATATGGTTGCCTTAGGCTAAGCTAATCACTGCTGAGGCAAATGAGCACCAGATATTGAGTACTAATACAGGCTTCTGGCCACAGCCTGTGGCTCATCCAGGGAGACATGTAGCTAGGAGGGGGCTCTGAAAAAGTGTCATTGCAGGATCAGATGGAAAGGAAAAAGAGCAGAGTAGGCAACCCTGAATGTCATCTGAGTCTGTTTTTCTTGTTTTATAGATGAACTTTCTTGGTGTAATAGCTTCAAAAACTGTTGAGTTTAAGAAAGCTATTTGAGGTCCTGCTCTCTGCCTTAATACAATATTTTCTCAGGTACTGAAGAGACAAAATATAATGTCTTGTGCTGGTTTTGGGTGCTGTTTAGGAGTCAGTTGAAGCCTGTTGCAAATTTCACTGGGTTTCCCAGAGTTCAAGAAATGCCCTGTGGTGTCAGACCAATCTCTTACAGTGAAAATTGAAAATGCTGTTTAGGGAGAAAGCACAAATCTGTCTGCTTTCTGCCATCCATTCCAGTTGTACTCCTCTATTGTCCACATTCACTGTGGGAGGGGTGCTGGAGAGGAAAGTCCTGGTCTGTTCCTTCAGCATCTGGTACAACACCTACTTGAACCTTTTGCCTCTACAGCTTTTTGTGGCAACAGATTCCACAAGTTCACTACAGCCCATGGGAAAAAAAGAGTAGTTTATACATTTTAAATTGATCCCCTTCTATTTTCAGTGAGTGATCTATAGTTCTGATACTTGGAAAGATTTGGTGAAAAACTTGTGCATGTACCTTCTGCTTTGTGATTATTTAAGGCTTACTGGTATGCCCTCTCAGCATTTTCAATTCTCCTTGCAAAGCAGCTGATCTCTCCCTGTCATCATCCAAATTGCCCTTCTATGCTTCTTCCCTGTCTCTGCTATTTCCTTCCTGATGTGCGGAGAGTGGAGTAGCAAATTGTGCTTGAGATGAGAGCTCAGCAAGGTTTTGCATGGAGGCAAAACACTGCCCTCTGTTTTGCTCTTCTGCCCTTCTGGGTTCAGAAGATAAACTGCATCATCAGCTGCTCAGTGCTGCAATGTGCAAAACCATATCCCAGACATTTTCCTTTGGCATCTTCCTGATCTTGAAGCCATGTCTTTATGGCACTCCCCAGAAGTGAAATAAGCAAAGACTCTTGAAATGAATTAATGCTCCTTTTGGAAAGCTGCAAATAGGATTTACTGCCACCAACCAGAGGCTAACCGCCCTTTCCCAAAAGAGGGTTTGTCTTAAGTTGCAATGCAAAATGTAACCAGAAGTATCTATTCTATTACCATCTGTTAAAACCGGGTAGGGCAGAGTTCTTTACCTCTTCCATGACCCATCCCTCATAACTCTGGGGTCTTCTTTTAATGGGCCAGCTGTTAAAATAAGGTGGGGCAGTATTTTTATCTCTTCCATGACCCATCCTCCCTCCAGGGGGATATCTGCTGTTAATGGGCCATTGAGTCTCACTGCATGACTGTTGAAATTACGTCATCCCCTTGTGAGATTCTCCACCCAGTGGGAGGAGCCCAGCATTCCTACCCAGATAAAAATCTGAGAGTCAGAACACCAGGACAGCCTGTTTTCCACTGGATTCCCAAAGGAAGACTGGACCCATCTCACCACTAAACCTTCAGAAGAAAACTACACCCTTCTATGGAATCATTGCTTCAATAGAACCACATCTGTCACTCCAGGAGGACTGCAGCCACCATTTAATTGGACTGCTACCAACACCCTGACCAACAGCGTGTCAGGTTGTATTCTGACTCTGTCAGTGCTTTCTTTTTGTTTGGTTGTTTTTTTTTGTACTACTGCATTTTTATTTTAATTTTCCTAGTAAAGAACTGTTCTTCCTATTCCCATATATTTGCCTGAGAGCCCCTTAGTTTCAAAATCATAATAATTTGGAGTGAGGGGGTGAAATAAATCCTCCTTTTTAACCCCTCCAAAGTTCCAAGCTAGCTCAGGCCTTTCAACGCTTTGGAGGAATATTTCATAGACAGGAAAAAGGATGCAAAAGAGGCTCTGACCCTCAGCTGCAGTTCAAGATGTTTATTCCAGGTGGTATCCAGAGGGAAAGAGGATGTGCACAGAGGAACAGGGTCTTTTCTCAGCTCTTGCCAGGGAGGGGCAGTTTGGGACACAGCCAATAGGGTCAGAAAGGGAAGGAAGGGTCAAACTACATGGTACAAGCTCTAGAGGTCCCTGAGGGGGGAGAAACCATTCCCATAGGGGAATGTAACAAGGGGGTTTACATCTTCAAGGGAGACTCCTGCCTTCCTTAGCATACACCAAGCCAAGACAGGGTTGGTGACCATAATGATTCCCCATGGATTAAGTTGGCACAGTCACAGGGTACTAGGAAAGACTCCCCAGAATCCTGTGTGTGGTGGCTCTTGCCTGGTGGTTATTTACACTACTGGGTAGGGAGGAAATTTCTTATTTCTGGCAATGAGTATTTGACTCTACATCAAATCCCACCATTTATTTTGATTTCCTTATTTTTCTTCCATAAAATGTTTAATTCCTTTGCATCATAGGCTGTTTTCTAAATTAGAATTTCACTTTAATATCAATTTCTTTGGAAACTTCCAGATTTTGAGAAGCAATCAGTAAGGCTGAAATAGTTTATATGACCAGAAACTGAAACCTAAAGATACTCAGTCACTGCTGGAACATTTTCATTGACATTTATCCACAAATAATTATGTATATTTTATTCTGAAAAGCATCTTATCCCTACAGCCATATTATTGCAAAGCTAGAATATACACTTCTTTGCACAGACATTTCCAACCCCACATCAAACCAGCCTTTGCTTTCATAGGGTCCCTTCTACAGAAATGGTCCTATTAATACAGCAAATGGCAAAAGATCAGGCAGTATTGGGTCTTGGAAGGTATATTGCAAAGGAGAAGCATATAGGAGAATCTAGTGGGAGATCCAGGCCCTGAAACCTTGGGATGAAGATTCCTGGCTGAGGTACTCCATGTTTCCCCAGCCTCCACAAGAAATTAACTAGTAGGGGATCAGCTACTGATTCCTATGAGACCTTCAGGCCATCTCCTCCTCTCACCAGCAGTCTTCCTGGGTTTCCAGGAGGCTGGGTCACAATGCACTTGCACCTTACTGCTTCTATTTCTCTGTGTTCCCAATGTTCAGAAGATGAGGCACTTAGAAAGCAATGTATGATTTTGGGGTGAGACAGACAATCTGTACCTTGGCAGGTATACTAAAGAGCAAGCACTATTCATGAACTTTTCCTATCAATACTTTTCTCCCTTGAAGAAAAATATTAACTTGAAAATGGGAGAAGGAATATGGGTATTTTTTTATACTTGGTTTTTCTCTTGTGTAGTTTACTATTCACAAATATCAAGTATGTTACTTAAGAGTCTATTTTATTTCCTGAGATATTTTTGTAGCTATATGATGTGAACAGTATTTGTGTCTGTCAGAGCCATGCAAAAGTTAGAAATGCCTGCAAAGGCACAAGGAAGCATCTGGATGCATGGCAGGTGTTGGGTTTATGCCTGAGGCTGACAAGGACTAATTGTCACTAATAGCTGCCTGAAAGCAAGGTTACAAACATGGAAACTGTAAGTTCAGCAAAGTGAACTCCACACTCTAAAATAGCTGAAGAGAATGCAAATGAGGCAGAGGGTGTTACTCTATGAAATGTTTTCTTTTCCTCTTTTTAACATTTCATTTCTTTAGCTTCTTCTCCTCCTTCTTTGTTTACCTTTTCACCAAATTTCAACTTTTTCATTGGAATAATTTTGGCAAGGTTACTTTCTTTCACTGCCCCTTATTTCATGGCACTTGGTGTCAGTCACTCCCTTTCCAAATTTCCTGATTTTTTTTTTTCAATTGCGCTTTATTTGAACATATGTCCTTTCCAGAGGGTTTGTTGTGGTCTGATTTCAAGATTTCATTCTTTTAAATGAATCTTTCTTTCATTCAATGAAATCTTGCAAATTCAATGAGAATTAATTGGGCAAGCTTCGGTCCATTTCTCTGCACTTCTCATCATCCCATTCACATTTATAGTTTTCACCTGGTTTCAGATTTTTTTCCTTTCTTTTTTCAAACTTTTAATTTCTTTAGATTATTTTCTTTCTTCTTTGTTTACCTTTTCACCAAATTTCAGCTTTTTAATTGGAATAATTTTGGCAAGATTACTTTCTTTTCACTGCCCCTTATTTAGTTGAATTGGTTCAGTCACTACTTTTCCAAATCCATGATTTCTTTTCAATTGCACTTTTTTGATCATATCTCCTTTCCAGAGGGTTAGACTGTGTTGTCTGATTTCAAAATTTCATTCCCTTTCCCGAAAGGAAGACTTTCTTCCGAAAGGAAGGCCATTTCTCTGCATTTCTTGTCATCCCATTCACATTTATAGTTTTCACCTGGTTTCAGATTTTTCCCTTTCTTCTTTTTAACATTTCATTTCGTGAGATTCTTCTCTTGCTTCTTTGCTTACCTTTTCTCCAAATTTCAGCTTTTTAATTGTAGTAATTTTGGCAAGATTACTTTCTTTTCACTGCCCATATTTCATCGCATTTGGTTGCAGGGTAAATGTCCAGGAGCAACAAAGAATGACCTGTCCAGGAATCACTCAGGCTGACCTACAGTTCCCTGTATCTTGTCTTGCCTTTAAAAAGAAATGTAACATTAACCATCTTGCAGTCAGCAGGGTCATCTCCTGCTTGCCATGATTTTCTGTAGATGACAGACAGTGACCTTGCTGGCCAGCAATATCGATGCTCTTGAGTGACCACCACCTGACTCCATGGGTTGGAATGCCCACGATATATCCCAGTGCTCCCTAACTGCTGCGTCCCCACTGCTCTTCTGTTCCCCCCTTGCTGATACATGCAAAGGCCAGACAGCATGATTCACGTGTGCCAACTATTGCAAAAAAGTTGCTGATTACTTCAACCATCATGGTGTTGTCTCTCCCGTCCACCTGTGGACCCATGTTATAGCCACGCTATCTCTTTTTACCTTACTACCCTTTATGCCCCTCATTAATTTTAGTTCCAGCTGGGCTTTAGCTTCCCTGATTTTACTTCTCAGTTCCTAAGCAGTGCTTTTTGTTTCTGCTTCCTGCATATTCCCTGTCTGTATTGTAGTTCACCTGGATGCTCCTTGCCTAGCCCATGGGCTGTCAGCTGAAGCTTCCTGTGCTCCTGCACAATGATAGAGTTCATGCATGAGGTCCCAGTAAGCTCTCTTTAAAAATCAATTAGCTCTTCTAGGGAATTTTCCCCTTCACAGCTGCTTCCCACAGGCTATTTCCTGAATAAATCAATCTGCTCACCCAGGGTCTTGTGGCTCTGCTTCCTTCCTGGCTCTGCTACATCTGTCACCTCATGACTACTGCAGCCTGTGACAAACCACCCACAGCCCGAGCGGTGCTCTGGGACCCCTCTCACCCCCACTTCTTCCCTGCTCCTCAGCAGAAAGCCAAGCCAGCATGAACAAGTCAGTCACGACTGCCCTGCTCTTGTGTTAGGGTAACGTTACAATTGCAATCCAAGAACATCCTGAATTGCCTGCCCAGTGCTGTGCTGCCCTTCCAGCAGACAGCCAGGTGGCTGAAATCCCCAGTGAGGACAAGGGCTCCAAGTGGAAGGCTTCAGCCCCTGCCTCCTCATAGTCTGCAGTCTGTAGTGCTCATCTACCACAACATCCCCCAGGTTGCTCCTTGCTGTCATCTTGACCCAGAAACTCTCAGCAGCTCTGTCTCCAGTTTGATACTGGGGCACTGCATTTCTCAAGGAGCGAGGTCAGTTATGTACAGCATGACACCCCCAGCTCTTCTCCACCTGCCCTTCCCAAATACTGTGTATCCATCCATGGCCACATTCCAGCCCTGTGCAGCACACCACAAAGTCTCTGTGTCCCTGGCAGCCTCTGCAACTGTGTCTGGCAGTGCAGATGCTCCTCTGATTGCCAGCACCGTGCATCACTGAGGGCACCTGGGGGAAGCCTCTGAGTGCCTGCCTTTTGATGCAAGCAAAAATGGGACCCTCATTAGGCATATAATTTGGAGCTGTAGAGAGAAGCAGGTGCAGAAATTTTGCATCATTAGTGAAAACAGCCTGGTGCCTTGGAAAGCTGCTAGAAAGAAGTCCTGTGTGTTCAACTCCCATTCTTTCACCCAGAACACCATCAGAAGTGCCTCCTACGTATATCCACAGCCATGTGTTAGTATCATATTGAATGCAGAGCCCTCACTGAACTTACAGATGCTTATTAAGAGTCAGGGGCTTTGCTTTGTGATGGGTGTTAGTGACTGCTCAACACTTCCTACTGGCAGCCTTAACCTTCCCAGGGGATTAACACATCCACATATCAAATGCTTTGAACAGACCAAAAATCAGTATTAAACCAATTTTAAGAGTCTTTAATGTTATATTTAGTATTATCACCTTGGCTGCTATGGTGCTTATCAGGGAATCGTAAAATTTCTAGAGGAAGTTCCAGAAAACATTTCACAGAGAATCTGTTCTAAAATGCAGCAGATTTTAATACTTACAGCAGAACAAAATAGAATAAAAAAAACACTCCACCCATTTACATTGGTGAAAATAGGACTTCTGATGTCCAGATAGAAAAGAAATAAGCAAGGAAATATATACAAATGACAATGTGCTGCAGCTACATCCTCTTTCCCAGCAATGGAAAGTGCTGGTTTTCAACTTCCACATCCCAGTATGATGCCTGACATATGTCAGTCAACTTTGGGCACTCTCTGACTGTATTTTGCCTTTTTACAGGGAATTCACATGGTACAATTTCCTTCTCAAAGTTGCCCATTCCTCATGGTACGGTCCTCTCAGAAAAAAATCCCACTAAAAATTTTTGATGGATTCAGTCTGACAGAACCAAAGGACTGACCAACTGAATGAGTCAGTAACTGGATTCTTCGTGGTCTGATCCCCATTTCATTTGCAAACCTTGAAAAAGCACTTCTGTACAGTGTTCTGCTCTGAGGCAATGCAGTGTCAGGGCTGACAGCAAAGCCAGCTTTTAACCTGCAGCTTACAGGATACAGCTTCCACTTCTTGGAACTTTAATTTGATGGAAATACTTTGCATTGATGAGGTGAGAGTTTATAAAATAGTGAATTCATGCCAGGTCAGATGGTACTTTTCCAGGGATGGAGAATAGTGTTTAGTCATAAATAAGTCTGAAAGCTTTATTTTTCATTTAATGATAGACAACTGATGTTCTGGTCTTATATAATCTGTAGAGGGATTTGGTTTAGAAGTATATTCCACCTTTTATGGAAATGGACTCTCATAAATAAAATTTGTTTAGTGACCAATAGAATGAAGGACATTTGGACCAAAATAATTGGATCTGCATGTATTTCTCTTCTTCTTGTATATGTCTCCCACATACACCAGATGCTAGATGCGTGCTGGAGTAGAGCATTACTCTGATTCCAGAAATCTGAACTGACTGAGAGATGTCTTCTTGTTATTCTGGGCTTACCTGCAGCACTTGAGGAGGTTTCTGTTTGGCAGAGAAACAGCTCTGTGTTGGCGTACATCTGTTTGAAGATACATTGTATAAAGAGCATCTCTGGTATCCCTGGAATCCCAGGAGTAGTGTGCCAAGTCCTTGATTTTCACGCTGCTAGATGTTGTAACTAAGTAATTATAACTTTTACTGGCAATAACAACTTCATAAGGATTGTAACCTGGCAAACCATCTTTGCAGGTACATAAATGTAAAAAATCTGAGTTGTGCAACAATAAAAGTCTGCATCCCCCTCCACCTCTGCTCCCCATTTTGCAGTAACACTGGCTTTTAGCATGAGCTGGACCCTGAATTGTAGAGGAATTCATTTAAATGCATAGCCTGACCCTCACCCCTGGATACCTGCACAGAGATCAGTGAACAACTCTCCATTTCATGGCTGCAGATGCAGCCATTTGGGCACACTGGATTCAGCAGCATGTTTTCACACATGTTGCTGCTGACTCTGCCAGAGACTCTGCTTCAGTCAAATCTCGTTTGATCTTCCTTTTGACAGTCAGAGGAAAGCCAGAAAGGAACTGTTCTCCTGCCAAAAACTGAGACCCTGCTCTAAAGCATAAAAAAGTTATAAATTTTAAAATTAGAGAGAAAAATTTAACTTCAAAAAATGTGTTTCTTACAATTGCATTTTCAATAGGACTGAAGTAGGTTTGCTGGAATTCATATGTATAGAAAGAAAGTGAAATTATGCAAAATGTGAGCTCAGGTCGTTATTTTGGTACTTACCTGGGATTGAAACAGCCTGTGATGTGATATCTTAGCAACCTTGGCTGTACTGCTGCCAGTCTGTCAGGTAAGGAATGTTTCATCTTACAGTTTGTCAGCTTCTTTCTGCCATCACCATCATCCACACCCTTCTCCAGTGCTAGGGCTGTAACTCTCCCTAGTTTTTAAGCAATCTATCTCTTCACACCTGATCAGTGGGATTACATGAATAGCACCAGCACATTCCTTATTAATAAATTCTGATGATACTTTCATTTTGAAAGGATTTTACAGAGGAGGTCAATGGTGATGTCCCAGTTTACAGCTTCAGATAACTGCAGCAGAAGGTAAATAACAGGCTCAAGTCTCACTGCAGACCAGAACACTCTGGAATAAGAGTACTATATAGCAGCACGAAATCAAGGAGAGGTTGCGTACATGAGAGGTGACTTTTGTTGACATACTGGAGAAGGATCTAATCAGGATCTGTACATATAAATGAGAACACAAATCAAACACCGGAAGGATTATAAACAACTAAAACTGTATTGAGACCTTAGAGATAGGCACATTCAGATAAATGAATGACTCTGTCAACATAGAGAAAATGGCTGGAGAAGCAATGTTATATGGGGACTAGAAAACTATAGAATGTATCTGAAAGTGTCTTCTTTCCAAAGAGACCAAACAACATTGTAGAAGGATAAACTTAGGAACAAAATGAAGTTCTATGGCAATACATTGCTTATTTCAAATAGTTTCTAAACTCCTATTTTCACACCCCTTTTTTTTTCTTTTAGAGAATTCCTTACAGTCTCATCTTTATGTACATATCTGCAAACTCAACAAACTGGTGTGATGATGGGTCAGGGTTTGTGTCTTCTCAGCAGGAAGAAATCTTTTTTGCACAAAGACGTTTTTTTACAAAAACACACTGATAATGTAAAATTCTGTGTACCAAAAAGGTTTCTGAACCTTAAGCAAACTTAACTTGTAAGAAAATGTGCTATCATTACTATCATTGCTTTTCCAAGGTTTCAGACATTATATAAGCTGCTGTTATAAATTGTATTTGCTGATCTATTTTTTGCATATTCAGCTAGGTGATTTCCCTCCGCCCAGCACAGTAGTATTTCTCAACTCATATAGCAACTCTGTTTGCCAAAATATTGTGGCAAAATAGTTGACTATCAAAGCAGTATCAGAGTTTCAGGCATCATAATATTAACAAAGAAGAAATTAGTTTACGAACCTAAAAACAAAAGGCGTTGGACACTGTATTGCTGAAACTCACATGAGGCTAAAGACCTCATGTCCAACCCCACAGCACCAGCTGAGAGGGGAAGAATTCTTGGTTTGAAGATTTGCTCCTTGTATTGCTCCTTTTTCAAGTTTTTTTAGTGCACTAGTTTTATGTAAATAATATAACCATCATAGATAAAGCTGACCTTTTGCCACAGAATCATATCCTTTTCTTCCTCACTCCCTGTCCCACGCTCATTCCTCACTGCCCCACAGCTTTTATGTTCTTGTCTGCACATCATCACAATTTCCTTCAAGAATCCGTCTTTTCCCTGTTGAACCTATAATCTTCTTGAGAGGTGAAAAAGAGATTTCCTGGGTCCTGAGTCCTGGGCTGAAGAAAACCCATGAATCTGGCCTCTCACTTGCTGGGTGAAGCTACTGACCATCAGACTGACTATCATACAAGAGACAGCATCTCTCTGTGAATCTTGGCTGATTTGAAGTCCCTAAGAGATTTCAGCACTCATCCACCCACTTCTGAGTGTCTGCAAACCAGGAGCTTACTCCCCTGTTCTGGTCTGGCAGAGTTGTGGGCACATGTACAAGTCCTCAGGAATTTCCTGGCAGACTTTTTCTGATGTATACCATGTATCACTAACATAAAAGCAGTAAAATCCTGTCATTATTCCTGCTGTGAAACACAAAAATCTGAGTATTTGAAAGCCGGACCAGTTCTTTGATCTGGTTCACAACATCCTAGCAAACAATTGTGCAAACACACTTTAAAGGAGAGAATGAGTGCTGTGAATGTAAACATTGTTTCAATTAAATATTCAATCTCTTGAAAGCATAACATCATACCTATAATCCACTCAAATCCTCCTTTGAATCTGATGCTCTGTCTTTGGTTACTAATCATACCTGCTGCATTTTGAATTAATGTGAAATCATTTATAAGTCAGTTTTTATCATGAAATGCAGATGATCACCATAATGAAAATCTACAAACCAAACAAATCCTCCATCTTTCTCATGAAGTCAGGCTTCAGTGTAGTGTATCTCACAGCTAAACTTTTCATCATGTTTCTTTGAGGAATCCTTTTAAGAAAGAAGCTTGACAGCATGATCTGATGAGAAATTATGTCTGTTTGTGCTTGTGTTGGACCATCAATGGAAAAAATAAAAGCTTTTTGTTAGCTCTCTTGAGTCTCTATTAACTGCAACATACAGAATGCCTCCAGCATCTGAGGTGGCTGTTAAAAAGACAAGTTGTTTTGTGACAGCCAGCTGTTGTGACAATATTCTGCAAAAGCATTCCTTCTGGCTGGCTAGGGATTTGGTGTGAATGCTTTCTGTTTCATGCACTGTGTCCCACATTTTTATTTGGGGCTTACATAAAAAAAACCAAAACTAGTGAGTGTTGTGCTTGTCAGGCAAGTTTGGAGGCTTCTGGAAGATTACGGCTTCTCTCCTGCTTGTGCTGTAGAAATGTAAGCCAGTCTGCTCATGGAGAGCTGCTGGACCTGAGGGGACAGTTCCTGGTAACCCACCTATGATCAAAGGAACACAGTTGATGTAATCTTTTTGGATTTCAGTGAATCTTTTGATACTGTCTTTCATGGTATCCTTCTGGAAAAAAAATGTCCAGCATTCAACAATTCAAGCAAGCAAAATGTCAGATTCTGCACCTTGGATGGGGCAACCCTGGATGTATGGACAGACTGGGGAATGAGAGGCTGGAAAGCAGAGCCATGGAAAGGGACCTGGGGGTGCTGGTCAATGGTGAGTAGAATGTGAGTCAGCAGTGCCCTGGCAGCCAGGAGGGCCAAGCATGGCCCGGGGCATCAGGGACAGCATCGCCAGCCGGGCAAGCGGGGGGACTGTCCCACCCTGCTCTGCACTGGGGCAGCCTCAACTCCAGTGCTGGGGGCAGGTTTGGGCACTATAATATAAAAAAGACATCAAAATATTAGAGAGTGTCCAAAGGAGGGCAGTGAAAATGGTGAAGAGCCTTGAGAAGGAGCTGTGTGAGGAATGGCTGAGGTCACTTGGTCTGTTCAGCCTGGAGGAGACTGAGGGGAGACCTCACTGCAGTTATAACTTCCTCATGAGGGGAAAAGGAAGGGCAGACATCGATCTCTTCTCTGAGGTGACCAGTGACAGGACCCGAGGGAATGGCCTGAAGTTCTGTAAGGGGAGGTTTAGGTTGGATATTAGAAAAAAAGCTTTTCCCCCAGAGGGTGGTTGTGCACTGGAAGAGGCTCTCCAGGGCAGTGGTCACAGCACCAGCCTGACAGAGTTTTAAAAGTGTTTGGGCAATGCTGTCAGGCAAATGATGTAACTCTTGGGAATGGTGTTGTGCAGGGCTGGGAGCTGGCTTCATGATCTTAGTGGGTCCCTTCCAACTAAGCATATTCTGTGATTCTGTGATAACTTCATTCCTGATGCTAGAACCTGGAACTGTTTCTTGCTCTAGTACTGGGTTGGCCCCTATTCGTTTTTACCAAAATAAGGAATGCCCTATGTCAATCATACCATGTTACCCAAATTTTGACTAAAAATAACTGAATGTTAATATACATTTAATTATTATCTAGTTCAGCTCTTCTCCCATGCTCAAACATGCAAGCTGACCTATGGTAGTTAGGAATCCACTGCCACATCTGTCTCTAACCAGATTAACTATAAAGACACTATTATACTGTTATTATAATTAATTTTATTAACTACAGCTCACTATTTTCTTTAGTTGACATTATCTGCAGCAGTACTAGTATGTCACAGCTTGCTTTGAGGCAGAGGCAAACCACCAAAGAGGCTGTATGCAGCTGGCCATGTTGGACTTTGCTCCTTCTTCTAATTTTTAAATTCACATGGCTATGACTAGTACTGCTCACAAGGTGTGGGATAGTAACTGATCCAGTTAATTAAAAATATTCTCTGGCTACTGGCTGGCCTCATTACGAGAATCTCTACAGCTGACAGTTAAGTCAGAAGGAAAATTTTGGTTTATTCATATATATGCCAATATATATATATATATATTCAAGTAGAAATATTATATGTGATATTATATATTCTTTTTTCCGAAGGTCTGCATTGCATCTGGAAGGGCCTTGCATGCGCACCGGCAACAAAGCTTGCCTGGGTTCTCACGGGGCTGGATCCTCTCTCTGCCGACAGGATCCGCCAGGCTCTGCATCCCAGTGAAAAATCCCCACAAAGACTGTTCAAAGTGGAATTAGCAAAATGCGATGCGCTACTTCAAGCACAAGCACGAGAACAAGCTCCAAACTCTGCTCGTACATGGTAAGAAGCCTGACCCTGTCTAAAACAACTGCTGGAAATTCCCCTCTTTTTTGTGACAGAATTAGAGAATTGTTAGGTTTGTAAGGGACTTCTGGAGATCGTTCACCGCCCCTACTAACACAGGGTTACCTACGGCAGGTTACACGGGGACACGTCCCGGTGGTTTCAGCGTTTCCAGGGAGCGGGGCGTCCCGGGCAGCCTGTCCCAGTGCTCTTGCCAGCTCTGGTAGCAGCGCAGCGCTGCTCCAGCTCCCGCACAGCCGGCAGGGACGGGGGCGGGCAGGCTCACAGCCCCCGCAGCGACAGCAGCGACGCCAAAGGCAGCAGTGCCAGAGGGCTTTCTGGAGCTGTGCAGCCCCAGGGGCCCTCCTGTTCAACACTCTGAAAAGAGGGAGAGCACGGGAGGTCCAGACAATCAGTCTGAAATGGTCCCCGCAAATGAGCTCGGACGAAGAGAGCCGGGCGATCCCAGCAGTGAAAACCTGCTACTTCCGTGCTCAGCAGCACTGCCAGTGTCACCCAGCGCTTCAGAAAATGACAAACGCGGAGGCTGAACGCTGTCTCCGTTCAAACGATCCAGTTATTAAGCCAACTGCGATCCTTACGCGCGCCCGGCACCAGGACAGGCTCCCCAGGCAGTGCGGAAACCTCGGGCGGGCGGGCGGCAGCCCCGGCCGGCGGCCCCTTCCACCCCATGCGGATGGGGGCTGCCAGCAGGAACAGCCCCGCGGGCTCGGGGAACTGCCCCCGGGTTTGCGTGGCGCCCACCCGCCCAGCGCTTCCTCCCTGGCTTCCATCCCGACTTCCTTCTGGCCTCAGAGAACGCCGCCAGCCCCGCGGCCCGCCCGCGACAGAGCGCAGCGGGCGCGCTCCGTGCGCAGGCGCTCCGGGCTGCGCCT
>VXBR01003553.1:40295-194369 GCA_013400215.1 Cisticola juncidis
CCTCCCCCCGAGGACCCGGCTCTGGCCCGGCGAGGGCAGCGCTCCCCCGGGGCAGGTTTAACCGAGCTGAGAATCGCCCGTCCCTGCACGCCGCAAAAACCCTTGCGGTGAAGCAGAAGGCGAAGTGGCCCCGGAGTGCCCAAGGCTGGGGAGCTGGCGAGGGGAACGCTTGGCTGAGCGAGGTCCTGGGTGGGTCCCATGGCTATCGCAGCGCGGTGTGCAAGGGGACAGTGTGTGTGCTTGTCCTCTTCGATTCAATTACAATTCGGCCCCGTTGCTGGGAGAGTTGTCTGGTTTTTGTACGAGGAGAATGTCTCGCATCCTTTCTGCAGTTTCATCTTGAGGGTGGTCTGTCCGTGTCCCCAGCGCACGCCGCGGGCTTTGCACTTGAGGGGGTTCTGGGAAGTCAGGGTCGAGGAGATCACGCCTGTCTTTCTGAACTGTAAATGCCTCTTCTGGTTCCCCGCTTTACTTGAGCACTAAAGGAATATCTCTGGGACAAATTGAGGTAGTAAAAAGTTAAGGCTTGCTTTGGAAGGCTTTGGTTTTCATTAATGACACCCTGAATGTGAATTGCGGCTCTTTATTTGCCTTCCTGTATGAGTTACAAGCAGTGGGTTCTTGTAAAACTTTATAGTTGTCCCAAAGAACTTGCAGTGACGAGGACTGTTTCCTCTGACCTATGAGACTGGTTTCTGTGCCAACTATATCCTAAATAGCCCTCAAATTTGGATTGCTCTTCAGCTTCAGCTGGCATCCTATCTGGCAGTAATTGAATTATATTCATATCTAAGATGGGCTCTATGAGGTTAATCAGAATCCTTGGACTATAGTAGTTATAATCTTGCATCCCTTTCTATCTGAAAGCACAAGGACAAACTGAGAACTAAAATTGTTTTCCTCTGTGTAGCAAAGTTATGTTTCTTAGCCATTGGATAATTTTCCGAGTCCTTGGGCTTGTTACACACACACTTTCTCTGATGCAAATCATGGCCTTATTAAGGAAGAAAAGTTAGTGAGTCATAAGGGCTGTCAGAAATAAAATTGACTCCATCCATGAAAGGGCTGGTTTTCCTGTACAGCAACATCTTTGCGTTGCAGTTTTCCTACCCCAAACTGGATGGTTCTTTTTAAATTTTTTTAATGCTTCTTCTCTGCGTGATTTTTGTTTAATCAAGACTGCGGAATGTTGAATATTGGTCATGGAGTCCAGGAGGCAAAACTGAATTTGACTATGAGATTGCACGGATAACAGGAATTTTGGTGGCAATGTGTAGTACATATATTTAGTGGTAGATACTAAAAATACCAAATGTGGTGTCTTTTTGTGTTTGTAAAGGTTGTCATGTTCCTTTACCATAACTGATTACAATGACAACTTCAGGAAGTGTAGAGAAATGAAATGGATGGATGGTTTGCTTGACTCCGGTGTGTGTGTGTTTTGTAGAGAGATACATAGGCATGTTGGAATTGTCTTACAGTGGTGCAAATAAATTATATTCGAATTGTTGGAGAGATATGAGACTTGGGAGTTAATATAATCAATATGTAAACCACAGAAATGAAAACTAGGAGCCTGAGATCTCTTGTGTGCCCTGGAGAGAGTGATCTTGTTTTGGCCTCTGTCTACATCAGGGGCAGAGGTAGTGGTTCTGCTGGGACTCTGGAGAGCTGAAGTAAGAAATGAGAAATGTTCTGAGGATTTTGGAGCACAAAGGCATTAATTTATGTTTTAAAAATGTGATTTTTTTTAATCACAGATTGCTCATCTTTATGTAATGTAGCTTAGGGCCAGAAACAAATCTTTACTTCAGATTTCTGTGACTGAAGCATGACAAGAGACTCCAGGAATTGCAGAGTCTAATCCTAGCATGGTTTGTTTTACAAAAGAAAAAACCCGTTGTGGTTCAAAGCTGTTCTCATATAGCAAACTGGAGCAGTCTCTACATTAAATCCCCCACCAGAGGGAGCCTGGATAATTCCATGGAGGCATTAGAAATTGATGGAAGTTTTTTCTTCCTTTACATCTCTTGGAGACTTCTGACTATCATTTTACTGCCCAAAGTGAGCCAGAACTTTCTAGTGTTGGTGTAAGAAGTCTGTTCAGTAACGTGACACTTCAGCCATAGTACAAATTGCTAAAATGTGAGGGTGCAGTGTTATGAATGCTTTCCTACCTGAAAACCAGTAAACTTCTTAACTGTCCATAATTTTATACATTTCTTAGGTTTCTTTCCTGTAGCTGTCTGCAAATTGGTCATCAAGAGATGTATTCTAGATACATGTGGGATTTTTTGCATTTACTAAATGAATTACTGTGTTATGATCAGTACTGAGGTGATGTAAAAGCAGATGCAGTGATGTTCCTTCTGCCCTTGCTGGTGCAGGGTGGATCAGTGTTAATTTTGTCTGTGTGAGAAAATGGCTATTTTTCTTGTGACTGTGATCTATAAAGGAATACCATTAAGCTTTCAAGGATGAAAAACACAGGATATATGCTGAAATGAGGAACATCTCTCATTCGTCTGTCTTGTCCATTTTTTACCATTTTGCTTAGAGCTGTTTTGAAATGGAAAAAACTCTTTTTTCTACAGCTATTACAGATTGAGATGTTTCTGGAAATAAAGACTTTCTCTCAAGGACAAGCCTAAATCCTCTTTTATTGTAAATGCTGAATAGGTTTTTATGGTGGAAACAGTTATGTTCCCTTTCTGTCCCTCTTCCCCTCAGTATTAATACAAAATATAGAGAATGCATAAAAAGGGAAAACATGTTCAGCATGAACTTAGAATATAATTAGATCTTTTCAGATCTGGATTTCTAAATTCATAGTTCATAATAGTTCCAGGCTAAATGGCTTAAGGACAAGGTTGTGGCAATTATTTCCTCCCACCTGCCCATTTCCAAGCAATTCTGGTGTCCTGGCGTTTTTAGGAATTAGAGCCAGATGTCAGGAATGCAACACTTGAACAGATATTCATTACAGCAAATGGGGGCAAAACGCAAACATTTAGGAAATGGGATTGCATGTGCTTGGTAACACATGGTGTGAGCATAGCTAGGTAAAAAAGTCATTGGTGCAAAGCATGTTTGGACCTTTGGCATCTGATAATGGTGAAGGCTTTCTCCTGTTATCATGTGTTGGCTACTATAGTTTGTGTGCTCGACGGGAAAGCTGAGTCCTTCACTTGGCTCATGTTTGGTCTGTCCCAGAGCCTGAGGTCAGGCCAGAACTGAAACACTAAAAGCAAGAACCAGGCATGACTGGAGATGAGAGTTATTTCTACTGAAAACTTGCTGTCTTGAGAAGGAAGGCGAAGAGTAAACATAGTAGAGACTAGAAAGGATAATAATAATCAGCCATGCTTGCAAAGTCACTTCTTTCTTAGGCTGCAATCAGTCCAGTGTCCTAAACTGCCTGAACCCATTGGCCCTGGTTTGTGAACGGCTCACCTGTCTGCAGTGGGAGTAGTTTATCCTTCTGTCACCTGGGAATGCTAAAGGTTTTAAGCTTACAGCTGATGTGGGTGGTTCAACACCCACCTACACCAGCTGAACACCATGGTGCTTCAGGTAGTGAGCTGTTCAGGTTGAACACTTCCATACCACCTGTGGAAGGATAGCAGTTTGAGCAGAGTTCAGGAAGTGGCAGCATTAAGCTTGCTCCTCCATAGTTGTTTTGTCTTGATATACAAGCGTTAGCTGGATAATTGGATAAACTTGTCTTATTTGGCATGCAGAATAAATGGTGCTCAATTAATGATCAGCTTTTCAGGGTTTTGTTTTCTTGCTGTGGCTTAGGCATTGCTTAATATACAAATTATTACCCAAGCTCTCATGAAAGCAGGGTTACTTAGGATTACAGTATGTGCACATTATTGAGTCTGTAGTGCAATGGAGACCTGCCTGGTTAGGTGCCTTATCTTCTCCTTGACTCCTGTTTTTCATACATGAGATATCTTCACAGTGTAAGCCTACTGCTCAGTGCTTGCTTTGTGCTCAAAATGTCTGTAGTATTTTTTTTAAGGCTATATTTAAATCTGACATATGTAGTGCTCCTGGTAGCATCTTTTGACTACATATGTAGGTCGTTTTCTGAGCAGAAGAAGCAAGATTGTACACAGAATTAGGCAGGAGTGAAAAGCTCTGGCATATGGTTGTGGCTCCCCTGGTGGGGTTGGCTTCTATTGACAGTGAGGTTCAATCCCAAATTTATCCAAAAGACTTGCATAATGTAGTTCAAACTCTGTATGATATTTGAAGTGGTTAAATAAATGTCTGCCATATAATCTGCACTGCTAGATATGGTGTGGAAATACTAAAAAATAACTGGTATGACATGTTGCCTGTGAAAGATGAGGATATGTGTGCTGGTTTTATTATTACCTTTTTTTTTTTTTTTCTTTTTTTTTTTTTTTTTTTTTTTTTTTTTTTTAATATGACTGAGCTTTTCCAGGCAGTTTTTCAGTGTATTTTTATCTTGGAAAACCAGATTAATCTTCTCATCCTCCCTTGGCAACCTGATATGGGAAGCTCTGAAGCTTCAGTCTGTTTTTATAACTGAGTGTCCACAGCTTTTTTTTAAAGGAAGTTTACACCTTGGAGTACATTTTGGAGTCAGCCTCAGCCCCCAAATATGCTGTGCTGCTTCTGACAGATGCTTGTAATTTTCAGCCCAGAGGTTCTTAGGCTATTTTTACCTCTGGAGACTGTGGTTTGTTAGTACGGGCTGGCAGTAGGGATGGAGGGGGATGGAGAGACAAATTTCTGGGTTGTTGTAATTGACTCTAGTGCTGTCACTGCCCAGAGATGGTCACTCAAGCTTCCAGGATCTAAAACTACTGACATTACTGTGTGTGCTCAGGATTGAATCTTGGTATCTTAAGAGCTTAATCTGTTCTTTTGCAAAAGCATCTGGAAGGATACATTAGCTTCTAACTGCAGCCGAAATCTTTCAGAGTACCAGGAGTAATTTGAGATGAAAAACTCTATCTTTTGGAATCCTCTAATTTTGTGTGCCTGGGACAGGATACACAGTGCTGTGCTCAGTTCAGTGTCACGTCAATAAGCACTGACTCCCTTATTGTTTTGTCTGATGGTATAATACAAAAATCAATTTGCACATGAATGTATGTGCAATGAATGCTACCTTATATTTAGTGACCACTTCAGGATAAAGTATTAAGTACTCAGAGTTATATCTAAGAGATTTTTTTTTGTTTTTGATTATTCTGGACACCATAAAGTCATAAGGGAGGTGTTTTAGCCTTTTTGCTATTGTTTTTATTTAACTTAAAGAAATTACTTCCCATAGTTCATAAATCTTGAAGTCTGTTTTCTGTCTTAAAAACATGGGAATTTTTCTAAAATAATTTTCCCTGTACTTGGCCAAACTTCTATTAAAACATAATCCCTATTGGATTATAAGTATCTTTGTTTATTTTGGAAAAAAAATAGAAAACACCCATTTCATAGGTGACATAAAATTGAAATTATGGTCTTCTTACTCCTGATAGAAAGGAAGCTTGCAGGAAGTGTTGAGCACAAGAGTTTCCTTACCTTGAAAAATTTATGTGGGCACCATAGGTGTGCTTATTTTCAAAATGCTTTGTTTGCTACAGGAACAGGAGAGCAGTGGCATCCACTTACTGTGATGTTAGAGCCAGCAAATCATTCAGCTGGAACTCGTGGGTCTCAGTGATTTGTTTGGCTGAAGTTTGCACCAGTCCCATCAGCAGGGCACAAGGCAGGATATCTGAGGACAGTCCAAGCAGCAGATTCAAGGTGCTGGCTGCTGTCTCGTGGTGTGCACTGTCAGAACTTTCACTTAACATTTGTTCTGAGCATTCTAGTCTGTACTTTGCCAATTGTATCCTGACAAGTGTTGAAAAAAGTGAATCACTGAAAGGAGGTGCTGGAAAAGTCTTTCAAATTTTTCCTTATCTCATTATCAGTAGATTTCAAGATTAATTATAGCAGATGTATGCTCTTAATCTTATGTATGGTGTTTTACAGAATATATCCTATTTTAAAATACATTAATTTATTTTAAAAGTAGTATTTTAGGACTTAAGGATTATTACATTCAAATATGGTAAGCTTTTGGGTTGCAAGTCCTACAAAAGTCTTGAAAATTGATGATTTCTACCTAAGGTGGTTGGACTCAAAGTGAGAAACTGTGGCTGTGTGGCATGCTGGCACCACAAATGTATAATGGGCCTGATGGATAGCTTTGTTTGTGAAATTGTGTTATGGTCTTCATTGGTGGGCTTTCACATATGACCTGTACTATCAGTGTTTCTGGTGTGAAGCTTGTAGAGATCCTGGGTCTGCACTGAGCTGCTGGAAGCCTGAAAGCAGTGACTAATGAAAATGAGGAGAGCAGAGTTCCACCTCTGGGCTCTTTTTTTGCCATGTGTATGTCTATGAACAAGTATCAAGAGAAGCACTTGTTAATTCTGTTGTAGAGATCTCATGTAGCAGCTCTGGATGAGTCTGGAGCCGTCTGATTACTTTAGCTAAACTCTCTATAAGTCTTTTGATGCAACTTGAGTGCAAACTCTTCTAAAATATACACATGGTAGTTGTAAAAATGAAGGTTTAAAAACACACATTCCTGTTTTTTCCATTTCTGATCTTCCTCTTATTTGTTGTCAGATTTAGACTGGTTTCTTAACGGATTTATTCAAAGCAAATATATGTTCTGAAGGGGATTTTTTTTTTTCATATTTTAGCGGTTTATATACTCAGTCACTGAACTTAGATTTCTTAGCTCGGACAGTCTGTCCCTCCTTCCTTCTCAAGTCCCTCCCAGACATGCTGCTGGCCTGGATGAAATGCCCCACTGTGACCCCAGAGGCTCCCCCACCCTGATCCAGCTGGCTGTAGATGGACCACAGGATGCTTTCAGCCATGGGGTTGGCCAATGTGTCCCCACTTCCCCCTAGATTTGGTCTCTCATTCAGCTGAACACTAAGGGTGTCTGCCTCTTGGGCAGTTGGGAACACACTTCCTTTTGTGTTCCACCTTTTCAAACTGCAGATTTTTGAAGTCTGCAGATTTGTTTCAAGTCCCCATGTGTGCCCTAGGGATTGTACCTGGGTTGACTTTCTTTGGAGTTCTGCCATCATTTCATGTGGCTGTGTGCTAGTGAGCTCAGACACTGAAGCAATTGTGAGGGGAAAAAAAAAAAAGACGTGTATGTTTATTGAGAAATGCAACTTCTTGCCTTTACCTTGAGCTTGTACTTTAGTTATCTAACTCAGGGGATTTCCCCCCTCCTCTGGAGATGGGTTTTTTATTTGTATGTAGTCGGGAGTTGTCAACCTAGCTTCTCTGCCTGAACTTTTCTTCCACCCCCTCCTTGATTTTTCTGGTGTAATTCAGCAAGGGAGCAGCTCTCTGGAGGATCTTTGTCCTCTGTGGCTATTCTGAAAGGCTTCTTCATTCTCATTAGAGCTGATGTTTTCCAAGACCACCTGGCACTGACCTTGGGGCTCATCCTTTGTGATTGTTCTACAGCAACAAGCATATTCTACTCCTGACAAGACAACTCCCAGGCAAAAACATTTTCCAGGCAGTGTGGAGAACCCCAGTAGTACCCTGATGCTTTTAGCACATGGGCTGTCTGACAGCTTGCAGCCCAGACAGCTGCAAGGCTGAACAGTCTTCAGGGAGAAGGAAGGATTCTCTTTCTTCTTCCTGAAGGCCTGAGGAAATTGCTTCAGGCCTCAGATCTACAACTCTCTGGTCTCTTTTCAACACTGTGTATTTGGGAAGGTCTGAGTTCCACAAGTGTCATCTCAAGTGGTAGCTTTGAGGAGCTCTCTAACCTGATGAACAGCCAGCCAAGCACATACAGCTGCATGCTCAGTTGTTTCTCAGGCAGGAGAGAAGTGGTTGTCAATCTTTAGATGACAGACACAAAACCAGGAGATGCCAGAAATGGGGGAGAACCTGCTATGCAAACAAAAATGTGTAGCTAAAAATAGAGTCACCTTGATATCATCCATATTTTCACAGTCTAGACAAAATGATGTAATTCTAGAAATTCGTACTGTAAGTGGGAGCCCTATGGCAAGACTTTTCAAAACTCTCCCCAGAAGTGGAAGTTTCTGCAGGCTAACCTGCAGAAACAAGAAGTAACAGCCCTTTTGTTTCCCTTTTCATTTGTTTAGGACCTTCATGTATGTGGTTTTCTCCACTGTTGCTTTCCTTGCAAGGGAGGCAAAACCAGTAATTGTAGTTTTAATGTGTCTATGCATATAATCACTTTGAAGAAGATTATTTTCAAGCAGCTGGAAGTATTAGGTATGTGTTTGTGTTTAGCCACGGCTTTTCTACTTAGCTGCCTTTCTCTGGATGTACAGGGGAATCCATTCTAAGTTGGAAAGAGCAGAAGAACCTGCCTGGGGTTACACAGGTTGTATTGCCCGTGCTGTGAGGTGTATGGCCTTGAATAGGGAATGTGTTCTGGTGAGTGCTTCTCTGAGAAACACCTACTAAATTGATTGCTGGCATGTGCCAGTGGAAGAAGCTTTTTAATTTCTGTTTGCTCATAAGAAATTCTTTCCTGTTCCTTCTCCTAAAACTTGGTCTGTGCAAGAACCCTACAAAGACTTGACCAATCTCCATTTCTTAGTAACACTGGTTAGTTCTCTAGGTATGTTCTCGTAGTTTTAGTACTTCCACTCTTGTTTCACCAGACAAGAACTTTGACTTAGGCCTACTTAAAGGCACCAGTAATTTGAACTTTAAATCCATCTTGAACTGGCCACACTCCTAATAAGTGGGTGAAGTTTTGCATTGGATTGTTTGTCCTTGTCTGATTGTCTTCTTTCCTTCAAGCTGAGAGTCATAAAAACAGGAAGGCCTTAGTGTCATTAAATAACTTCATTAAATAATTTCCTCATGTTGTGAGGATTGATATGTTGCTGTCTGAGCAGTACCATTGTTCATAAGTCATTAATTTAATTTATTCTAATAGAAAAGTTAAATATTGGTAGTATTTGACAACTGTAGCAATTACCTCGATTCATGCCCTTCTCTGAGCTGTTTTCTGCAGTTCATCAGACATTGCTTTTGCATCTCTCTCATTTCCAAGAAAGATGAACAGATCTAGAAGTACTCCTTTTTCCTAGCGCAGAACCAAAGCAGAACTGCTGTGCCCAGAGGAGGAGCACTGGTGCCATCCTGTTCTCATACCCTGTGGTGCAGTTTAGCCTCCAAAACAAGACCAGACTGGTAGAAATGGGCAGCTCCTGTTTGCATCCCTCTGATTTCCTCCCTTAAATTACCATTAATTCTTGTTCAAAGCCTGTAATGGTACTACAATACTTGGTAGTTACCTGTGATTCTGTGGGGTTTTTAACTAATATGAAAACTCAAACAGAAGGACCTATTAGGTTTTACAGCTCTAGTCTTGGAGGAACTTGCAGTACTTAACCTGGAAAAAATAGAGTTGTTGATTTACTCTATCATTAGCTCACAGAAATGAATAGGCAGTTAGAATTCAATAATTCCTTTAAGGAAGAGTTAGATGATCCTGATACTGAAGACAACTAACCTCTGAGTACATGGCAATTTTTTCTCAGGCTGCTGTAGCCTAGGTTTCACATTCCAGCTGTAGAAATTGTCAACATTCTAATTGTAAAAAATATCAGGAGTTACGAAAGGAAAAAAGAAAAGCTGCTACTTTAAAGATGCCTAAAGAAATTCATAAGCAAAATGTCTTTATTAAAGATAATAAATATACTTAATAAAGTACTGATGAGATTTTTATAGGAAAAGTGGTAGATAACTAAATAAATGACGATGAAAGCCATGACAAGAAGGCTGGAGCAACTTCAGCAGTCTACAAAGATAACAGAAGCACAGAGCCTACATGAGACAGGGAATATTTTTACTGCCTAATTGAACATCTAATTGCTGGTGGGAACAGGGAGAGCTGGGAGCCTGAATTCTTGTACGGCTGGTGGAGGATGTTATACCAGAATCCCAAAGTCAGAGGACTCAAGTTGGAGTTAGTACTCTTGGAATCTACTTGTTCAACAGGTGATAGCAGGAAAGAAATACCCATTCTTATGGCATTTTTTGTATGTTTAAGGTGCAGGTCATTGGGCTTTATTTGCTATTCCCAGCTGTATGAAGTCTTACTCTGCCTGTTATTTTGAACTTACTTTTCTGCTTGTAGCTGCTTGTACCTAGGAGGTTTTATTTATGAAGTTGAGAAGATAAAAATCATAGGGACCCACTGCTAAGTTCTTGCTCTCTGATTTGGTTAGTTAATTTTTTAGGGTTGTTGGTTGGAACCCTGGTAGAGAGTATGAGGAGTCTAACATCTGAGGAAGGCAGTGTGGTAATGGATGAACTAGAGCATGGAGGAAGTAATGTTCAAATCCAAAGCTGTGTGTACTTCAAGCATGCTCTTCAGCAGATGTTTGCATACAAGTGACCTTTTTTGTTTGTTCGCAGGTCCTTGATTATTGGACTGTTGAGGTCAGTAGTAGCTATGTCAGCACAGAAATGGGGAATCTGCCTGAGGGGAAAAGGTAAGTCTGGTTTTATTCACTATGGAGTTCAGCTAAGTCTTTTGCCTGGTAGACTCCCTGCTCCTGCATTAATCATAGGTGCTGCTGACCTCACCAGTCCAATTCACATTGGAACAGCTTGGTACGAATGAAATCCAAAGACACCTGAGCAATTTTAGGATCCTGAAAACAGATGTGGAAAAGGCTAAATGTTGCACATTCATGATGTTTTAGCCCAAAAATTCAATCACTGTGAGAATATTTTGAGCTAGTACTTGTGTTTGGTTTTGTGCTGTGTGTTGTTCTTGGGTAGGAGGAGAAATAAAGCACAGATCCTTCCTCTTGTAATGATTGACTGGTGTGTTCCTGGAAAAAAGCATTGGTGCATTTAGCAGAAACGTGGTCGCACATTGAGTAGAGCATTACACAAATGTTAACTTCCCTTCTAGTGAGTGGGAATGTTTCTTTCTAAGTTCTTTGACAATTTGGATGAGAAGATATTATTTATCATAAAATATAACATTGTGTAGGGCACAATATTTGTTTGCACCTGTGTGGTCTGTGTGATTTCCTCGGTGCATCTTGCCATCCTGCAGGCTTAGGGCTTCACTCTGCTCCTGACCCCAGTCTGCAGGTTTTCTAGCTGGGGTATACAAAATACTATCTTGTTCAACAAGCCTGTGTGCTTCTGAAAAAGCTGGAGTTTCATGGCGTATTTTTTAGGTCATGCTTTGTTGTTTTACTTTCTGTTGTGTCTCTGATGGTGACTTTAGAATAAGGAGAGATACTGTTTATGTTTCGGCTTTGATTCTGCCTACTCTGTCCCCACCTACTCCTTCCTTTCATTCAAAAGCTGTCGTATCAGTCTGCAGGCCTCTCCCTGATTCAAAGTTAATTGCTTTGCCTGACACCCATGAACTATCTGGGCTAGTAATCATTATCCTCTTAGATGTGGAGTGTTTCCTTGTACTAGAGGAAACAGTCCTCCGAGCCTGTTATGCAGGAGTGCAGAGAAAGCTTCTCCTCATGACTCAAGACCAGCAGTCCTGTCTCCTTTGTATTACCAGCTGGATCTGTAGCAGATCTGAGGCACCTGTTTAGAGCAGTTGTATTTAATCTATACATAAGCTAATTCTCAGTAGTTCACCCTGTAGTGGTAAAACTTCTAAGGGACTCTGTGCATATTTTTTGGTGTTCCTTGTCTAGAATCTTAACATGTTTCTGGCTGACTTAATAGAGCCTCTGCTTAGGGTTATATGCTCCCTTGTATCTTGATATCCTGAGTATGGAGTTGTGTGTGTGACTGTTTCAGATAGGTTTTTCAGGGATCAGTCTCTCTGGCACTCTGCTGGTTGGATGAGGATAAGCCTGGGCTGCCTGACAGCCTGCTGTCTCAAGCTTTGGTACTCATTCTGCTTTTCTTCCATTCTGTGTGGAATACATGGAATGGAACTGTGCTTGTGTGTTAAGTGTGATGGGGACTTCCTATGAGCTACTTTGCTGCAGTCAGACTAGTTAGTTTTTCATTTTGCTGACTGCTTACTGCCAAGTTTCTCCAGAGAATTTCATTTGGACTGGGATGTAGGGAAATCAGTCCTTGCACCGGTGCATAGAAGGAGGAACTGGAAATGTAAGTGCTAAAGTAGCACTATTTGAACCACAGTAATTCCTGTGCTGTACTTGTCTTTCCTGGCCCATGTTGGTGAGAAACAAGGTCTGATCCTGGCCTTCTAGACAGCCACATTGGGAACTAGGAAGGAATGCAGACATCTGGAGAGTTCCACGTGTGTGTATGCACAGAAAGAATTGAGTAATGAAATAAAATTATACTGCTGAATATTTTAATTAGGAGTTGATTGGATTTTTCTGGTGAGAAAAAAGGAGATTGAAGATGGTTATGCAAGAGGATACTGTAAACCAAGTGTACAGATTTTCAGGGTTAGTGTGTTTGAAATAGATTCTGCAGCTATGTTCTGGAGAACAGGAGAATATATGAAGAACGGCTTTGGGTTATGGGGCAATTCTTTCTGCTTATTTAAGCTTTTTTAATCAGGTGTGGTTATATAGTTCTTGTCTCCATCCTTTTTTTTTTTGTTATTTTTTTTATCAAATAGGGATGTGTTTCTTCACATAGATAATATGGATTTGTTTGTTTTAATACCTGCAGAGGATAACTGGGTTTCATCTGTGCTGTGATAGTGAGCAAGAGGAAGAAATTCAAGAGGCCTGACTTGGCACACTCCTAGCAAAATTGATTTCTTTACCTCATGATCTTGATCTTAAACTACAAATTATTATAATACTTTACAGGAGATACTAATCTGTTCATCAAGTAATTGTAGGTTCATATAAAATCAGGTCTGTATGGATGTCATACTGAGCTACAACTGAAAAGTACAGCTTTAGGCAGATTTTCTAGGGAAGTTTGTAAGACTTTTAAACTGGTACTTGAAGATAACACCTATAGTATTTATTTGTGCTATTCATCTTCTATGGTATTGTGCTTACAGCAATGCTCTGTTTTGTGCTTGAAGCAAATGATTCAGCTAGTTGTAGTCAAACATAAAAATACTTGTGTGTATGCTTCTCAGTCTCACACAAACTTGTTCCCAATGTAGCTGAATCATTCAGAAGCAATGTGTGGCTCTTTGGATTTCTATTTGTTCTGCATTATCAGCACTAAAATACGTGTATCCCTAAAGCAATAATAGGTTGAGAAGTGTTTGGTTTACTCTGTTTCCTTTTCACAGTTGTTCTGAGTGTTCTTTGGTTTGTGTTCCTATTTGTCACTATTATCAGCCACTAAAATACATACATCCCTGAAGCAGTAATATGCCAAGAAGTGTTTGGTCTGCTGCATTTCACTTTCACCCTTGCTCTGTGTGTTCTGTACTCTGGAAATTTGTCTTGTTACAGCCACTGGTTTTCTAATCACAGCAAACTTTGCCAGTGCATGTTCCAGATGGGGTTGCCTGTTCTACAGCCTGGAGCCCATTCTATTTACTTGTGTTCTGTAGAAGCAATCGTAGCTTGAACACTATTGCAAGAAAAAATAAAAATATTTCATACTGATACAAGGAGCTACAGACACAAACCCTCAAACTCATCTTGCTGTAACATGAAGTTTTTTGTGTAATGCACAAGCCTAAATTACAGTTCAATGTTAAAATAAGTTAAATATATGCATGTGGTTGTTTTACTTGGTCACTCACTTGAAATGCTGCAGTGAGGATGCTGAAGCATTGGAACAGACTGCCCAGAGAAATTGTGGATCCACCCTGGAAGGGGCTTTGTTTAACTTGGTCTAGTGGAGGGTGTCCTTTCCCATCCTGGGGCAGGACATTTGGAACTAGATAATCTTTAAATGAAGTCTTCTCCAACCTAAGCCATTCTGTGAACCTATGAATAAGAAAATGTCTGTTGTGCTGTTAAAAGACGTGACTTGCACAATGAGTCCCCAAGTTTCTGATGCAGTCTTTTGCTGAGTAAACATAAGATCAATCTGTAATTCTTGGATTTGTCACTTTTTGGCATTTGGATCATCAGGTGACTGTGGTGCCTTATGCCTCCATTTTTCTTTCTGTGAGGTGGAACTGATGTTTGCCTTTTCAAAAGTATTCTTGGACTTATTTAAAAACAAATAGTACTGTTTTTTTTCCATCAGTCATAATCTGTTCAACACTGCAATTTCTGTTAATGGACATTGTAGTGTGATTTTCAATTTCTCAGGTAATTTCCTCTGTAGTCAGATCACTTCTCTGTCCCTCCTTGGTGTGTGTTTGTCCTGTAGACAGGCAGCACTGTTGATGGTACTTCTCAGAGAAGCCTGGGCTCATTACAGCCGCACATTCAGTCTCACTGAAATGCAGGTATATTATTTGTAACAAATTAATTAACTGCTGTATAATGATTTTTAAATTTTAATATTTAATTATCACTTGGTTTTTTAACTGTACTTAATTCTACTTAACTGGAAATGCAAACTGTGCATTCATAGATACATATATACAAATTGGCACATACTTGTCATTTAGAAGAAAAAGATTGCCAAAAGTCAAGCCACCTTTGAAAAGCATTCTAAAATGTATCTCAGTGGAATAATGTAGACTTAACTTCCAGAATGTGCTCTGACATGCTGTATCACTGACTTTGCCAGTTCTTCAGTTCCTCCCACAAGGCTGTTCTCTGCCTTATGAGGAAATGGCACAAGTGTTGTTAAAGGACTACCACTAAATGCTTTTTGGTAAATATTTTTTAAGATGGATTTTTCTAATATGGTATATTGAAACACTGCTCAAAGGGTCTGTTGTCTTTGGTGACAGGAAAAGTAGCATTCTGCTAGAGTAATGTCTTCTTCCCAACCTCACTGACATAAGCCTGTCACCAACATGCATGCTTTGCAATGGACAGTAAAATTTTATGGGGAAAATATTCTGGTTTTAATATTTTCTTATTGTATGCAAGTATAAATAATACTAATTGGGCAGGTAGGAGTGCGTAGTGACTAACTCGGAGATCTATGAGCTGTTTTGTGCTTCATTGTAGGTTCCTAGTGCTTTATTAGAAGCTACCACAACTGGTTCCATTCCTACTCACAGTTAGTTTATTAGTGCTCAGTTTAATGATTCTTCCCCAGTGGGTAATTAATTCTTCTTTCTGATCTTGCTCTCCTGCAGTATTGTCAGCAGTCTCTACCTTTTGTTTTGGGGAATAAGATAGAAGAAGTAGGCCAAAAATGTTATAAAATGTAAATAACAATTTTTACTTCTGAGTGAAAATTCAATTATATCTAGGTAGGTTTTACCATAATTGGTGTTTCAATTAAATCTTGCTTTATGAAAACTTAATTAAAAGATCAGGTGAAATGTGATATAGGGAAAATCAAGATGGGAGATAGTAATTATTTGATAGAGTTTTTTTTTGTAAGAGTCCTGTGAGGATTCAGACATCCTTCCCTGCTCTGGTCTAAGACTTTTCAGTTTTCCTCAAGTATGGAAATTTCTTCATAAATTCTTCTCTGTGAAAGTGGAATAATGCTGTAATCACAGGGCTTGCAAAGTTTATTTCTCAGAAAGATCCTGGATTTAGTTATTTTTCTCAGTGGTAGCTTGTGCACAAAATCTTTTCACTTAAAACATCAACCTTAAACAAGAATGTCTTGTCACTTTGAAGGAGAATGTGGCTTCATTTTTAATTATAAACTTTCCAGTTTTAAGGATAGAATCCACTTCTAAGTGGGAACAGATATAAAGGAGTTAAAATTTACTACTCTGTAGTAGCTGTGGCTCAAGTACAGAAAAGCTGGGTCACTTGGAGGCTGGCAGACAGCAGACAGAAGCAGTGGAGTATTTTATTGCCCAACTTGTTATCTGACAGCTTACACTGATTTATTGCAACTTGTGTAGTGTAAGTCACAGCAAAAGCAGATTTTATCTCAGAGGTACTTGATGTATCATTGTTAATTGGCATGGGACTGTCAGATATATTTTTTTAAATTGCAAATCCTAATTTTTCATTAAACTTCTCATTTTCCTTGTTCTCTCACCATATAGGGGCAACACAGCAGACTGACAGATAGGAGAATCAGTGCCCTGAGTTGTAGAATGGCATTTCAGATACCCATCTTTACTTCCTCTTAATCTTTAGGTTGTCTAGAGTTATCAGTCTTGTATCACTCAGTGAGATTTACCAATACCAATGCAGTCTTTGCCCAGCTTTCTCTGTAGGCTGACCTGGAGCTCTGCCTGAATCCTCCCCTGCTATTGTGCCTGAGAATGAAAACAGGGCAAGAGCTGCTCTGCGGGGGGAACCTCAGGAGTTGTGCCCTGTGCTCTGAGTAAGGACCTAACAAAGTAAGGACCTGCAAAGTAAGTGTTGAAGTAAAGCAACTGTTAACAGAATTACATCTTTTATTTGGAAAATGACTGTCCATCACAATGCATCTAAAGAACTGCAAGTTGTCAAAAATTGAGTCATGAGAGCAACATTTCCCAGAAAGTACTTTGGCAGTCCATTTCCCTGACGAAATTTAGCAGTAATTTCTTTCCACCTGTGGCATCCATCCACTCCTGGGTTGGCTGAGGCTTCCTCAGCTTTGTAGTTGATCTGTTCCTTTTTTCCTTTTCACACTTGACACTACTGTCTTACTTTTCCCCCCTCAAGTGCAGCAGCCTTATTTTTCACTTCTAGCTTCCTTTTTTTTTCATCAGTGTGAGCCACTGGTGGAAGTAAATACACATAAAAGGTGTTTAAAGTAACCTTGTATCCCTTGACAGCTTGAATATTACACCATGAGTGCTGTGGTTGTGATAATCTAGGAGAGCAGTCATTTCTAGGTGTAAACCTGTGTGACATGAAGAAATTCAGAATTGGCTTATCTCTCTGCTAAGGACACTCTAATGCAAGATCCTTGTCCTAATAGTTAAAACCCTCTCTGAGAATGCCACTTCTCATGAGAGATCTTTACTTGGGGTTCCTCCATAGGATGTTCTTCTATTACATTGCACTGGGACTGAGCAGCTGTTATTGAATTGGTAGCAGGGAAACTCCAGATCATGAGAAGGACACATGGCAACTAGATATTTAAGCAGAGCTGCTTCTCTTAAAGCAAAGAAGTGTGCAGCACTGGTTGACTTAACCCATGTGCACTGGGAAAGGCCTTACTCTCCCTAGCATGCAAAATGTGCATGCTACAGAAGGTACCCTGAGGAAGAAGTACTGTACTGATTTTTACCACCCTCCAATACTGAAATATTTTCCCATATAGTAAAAAAGATGTTTTATTATCTCTGCATGGATCACTTGTATTTGTAAAGACAAGCTTGGTTGTATACAAATCTGCTAGTGATAAAAGAAACTGAGAAATTGCTGTGATTCCTGTATTTTCGTTGTAACTGGAGTTATACTTACATTACTGTCATAAGTGCTACTTGCATTATAAAGGCATAATTGAAACTTAGTTTTAAAATCAAGCCTTAGGCTGTAAAAGGCTTACAAGGCTTTTGTTTATTTTTTAGAGTAGTAGTTATAAAACCATATAACTGGTTCCTGTTTTCCTACCAGTCATGCTGTCTTTTGCACAAGTGGATAAATGTAGCAATTCTGATAAAAATACAGTTCTGTGTGTTGATGTTTGCAATGTATTTACTCAGGGCAAGCACTAAATTACTGGGAATATACATTAGACAGACAGTATTTTTGAATGGCTTTCCTAATAGGGAATGGTATCATTCAATGTTACTTTTTCTCTAAAATGTTAGTTTGTTTCTCTAAAACACTTAAGTTTGCAATGAGATTAGTCTTTCTAATTTTTTGTTTTCTTTTAATTAGTTGCAAGTGGTAGGTAAGAAAATGCATTCTTCTGCTTATCTTCTTCTGAAGCTTCATGTTTGGAGACAGTTGCTAGACTTTTAACCCAGTGAAACTTTAAGCAGTTTACAGAGAAGTTAACCAGTTTCACTGTTTTGATACCTGCTTGATACTTGTAGAAAGAGGCATTGTTAAAAACAATTTAGGTCTTAGTTGAAGAGTATAACTATAGCTTTCAGGTATAACCTGAAGGCATGCTTTTGGCTGAGTTGTAGTTCAGCTTCTAAAGCTTGTTCATGTTTGAACAGATATCATTTCCCTTAAAATTCTTGTAGGCTGGGTAAATCATCACTTAGTAGAATTAGGGAAAAATGGTATATAGCAAAAGTGCAAAGTTAGAAAGTAACATTCATTTTCTGTGTAGCTTTCAAACCATTACCCTTGTCCTCTGAAAATAAAAATTTTCTGCACAGAAAATGTGCTAATCCTTGAAGCATTCAACCATTGTTCTGGGGTTTTTGATGTGGGATTGCTTTTTTTCAACCATGTAAAGATTGTGTTTATAATGCTGGCGTTCTGGCATATATGATTGGCTATGCGTATGAGGCCTGACAAATCTTTCTGGCTCATTATAAAACCATTTTTCCCTGCTGGAAATTGCAGTTTGTGTGGCTAACTTAGCAGCAAGAGCCAAATTGGCACCCCCAGCCTCTCAGTGCCTGTGGTGACCTTGCCTCAGCACAGTTCCATGCCAGGCACCAGATCAAAGGCCTCAAATGGCCAGTGGGGTAGCTGAGATGTGGATACTCATCCAGATCCTTGCCTTGCTGGATGGGGAAGGAGCTCCTTGTCTGTGGCTGGGGCTGCCTCAGGACCTGACCACCTTCAAATGCCAGTTCTTCCTAGGTGAGAGCAGCACATACAGTGCAGTCTGCTGGAGCTCAAGAACGTCTACAGAAAAGCACTGCTTATCTCAATTAGTATTTATTTAAACTGAAACCACTCTTGAAGCAGATCAAGTAGTGCTTGACTTACGTGTTTATACAAGCTGTCATAAAGAAAACTACTATGTTGTATTCATAATTTTCAAGTGAAAATAAAAAAATGCTCTTATTTTCTGAAGGAGAAGTTTTTGCAATGTGGTAAAAATAAACTTGTTGAGTGGTATAAACATCAAGGCTGCTTTACTCTTTCACAGTGAAAGGTCTACATCTTAAAATGCAGTACAGATTTTTGCGAATAGTTCTTGATCAAAATTAATTTAGAAACAAAACAAATTAGAACTTTTTCCCAGTTGCTTTTGGCAGCTTTTACTCACTTCTAGGGTTGATTGTTATTCTATATAGTTATTCTATATATCATTTTAGTATTGCTGTAATAATTCAAAAATGCAATTCTTTGTGATTTCTTGTATCTTTCTGAAATGAGATCTTACAGATATGAGCTCCAGGCACAGATTCCCATTATAGCATTCTCAGTGGGATACTCAGGGACTCAGGCAGCTGGGTGGGGTCTGGCTGGGCATTTCACAGCCTGGATTAATAGGAACAGAGCTAGCCATAAAGAATGACTGAACACGAGTAACTAATTCCGTAAACTGACACCTGTAGTGCTAGGTGTGGTCATAGGCTTCAACAGTTGCAAAGAACTTTGCTTCCTATTTTCTGGATAATTATCTTGATTATTTTGCCTCTGGTTAATTAAATCCCACTGTTTCTGATTTTGTCACTCAAGATAAATTTCTTCATAACAATTATTTTGAATAATCTCAAAATAATTTTGAATAGAAAATATTATTTGTTTAAGAATAGTTTCTTCCCAAAATGAGCTGTTCCACAGGTACTGCTAATGTTGAGTTGAATAGGACCCCACAGGTGAAGTGATTCTGACACTTAGAATCATAGAATATTCTCAGTATTTTTTAAATTACTGCCTGTTTGTTATTAAAGATTACTACATTCTTTTTGTAACTCTTAAACTGTTTTCTTTTAATAAACTGAGTAAACTAAGCTTTATATTAATAAATTTTCACACTGTAGCCTGTAGGTGGTTCTTGCCTGTCTTCCCTCAAGTATCATGGCTCACTTTTTTCCATTTCATAACCCTCAGTTTCCAGATTAAAAATATTCCTTGACTTTGAGAATTTCAGTGTAGAAAAATTGGTACTATGATAAATAGTCCCTTCCTGATTATGCTTTCTTGAATATTCGTGTCTCTTTACTATTTGTGATTACCCTAGGCTGTTCTTCTGAAATACTGTCCTGGAGATGCCAGAGAAAGGCCATAACACTTTAATTATGGAGGAATTGTATTCTGTGTTGGCATGTTAATTTTGGTATGAACTGGACTTGTGTATCTTTTGAACAGGAGAGAGCTTGAAACTTGAAATTACCCTTGTAGAAGGTTCATGCTATCTTCTTGGGACATTGCATTTACTATATGACAGTTGTGGTTGTTTCTATTGGATGCAATTTGAGGTTTTCTTAAGTGAAGAAGGATTTTCGTGGTTTTGATCCATGCTGATAACACACAAGAATGAAAAAGCCTTCTTGTGGTCACCAAAAAGAATTATTTATCCAGGCTCATTAAAATATGATTGTTCTATAAATCTGAGACAATATCAACTAGTGAGAAGCTTCATTTGCATTTATTCAGATTGCTCTGGTCCTTGACTCCTTCAAGGATGCCACATAGTAACAGAGGGGTTCGGTTGTAATTGCAATGTTGGTCACACAGATTTGGGCTGGTGGCTAGTTAGGGACACAAAGGTCTGGAATTACTTAGTCTATTAGATGTTCAACAGTACAGTTTAGTTATGATGAAGCAGCTCTCTACAATTAGGTAAATCAGTGTTAAAATACCAGACTTAAATGAAGGCTGCTGATATTGGAGCCCCATTCTAGAAGAGATGCACCTAAATCTGGCCATTACTATGATCTATAGTCTCATGTGATTTTAGTGCTGCTGGTGTGTCCCACTGCCCTTGTGCATGTCAGTGCTCTCCTGTAGCCAAGCACGGTTGTGTCACAGCGAGAAAGGAGAAATTGACTTCTACTAATCTGATGTAGGGGAGATACTAAATGGGGAAGTGTGCTGCCAGTCATCCTTGAAATAACTTTCACTAACCAGCTATAAACTACTGATAATGCCTTTACTAGATATGTGCAGTGGGTGGGAAGCCTAGATTAGAGGGTACTTGAGCTTTCACTGATATTCACACTCAAATACAAGCTGTGCAAGGAATATTTTAGCTTTATCTGCTAGGGAAATGGTTAGTGTACTAGAACAGCATTCAAATGCTTCAAATGCTCTGCTTTCTCAAGTATTTTCTATTAGCATGTTTAATAAGGCACTCTGTTATCCCCTTAGGTTGACTGTGATTACTGAAAGCTGAAGTGTTAACTGTGACAGCACAAAAGGACTCTATGAAACTATAAAAAGGCTTAATTTCTGATTAGGTTGAGCAGTATAATTGTAGTATGTTGTAGAACTGTCTGTAGAATAGGAAGTGTCTGATTGTTGACAGGTCCTGTATGTGTGTTTGTGAAAGCTAAAGGTCTTTTAAAGTAAGTATCCTTTGCAGTTAAAATGTATACCTTTTGTCAGTGATGGATTTCTTCACAAACTATGTAAATTGATTCTTCTTTGGTGGTAAAGATTATACAGTTATTGTAGAACTTTTCTGTTCTTTCAGGAAGTTAACCAGCATGTTGCCCCTTGTCCTCCTTAGTTTTGCTACTCAGATGTGAGCAGTGTTCTAAAATTATCAGTTGGCAAGAAAAGCTGGTTTTGTCAGAGTAAAACAAAAAGCTTAAAGTAAAATTTTGTGGGAACACAACTGAAAGAAAATACTTCATGAAAGACTCTTTGTCTATATAATGTGATATACTTCTGGGGTCAATCATATTTCCAAGCCACTAAATTTAGATTGCAAGTCCAGTATACAAGATTTAGGAAGTTTACCAGATTTCCTTCAGAGTTGCTGTGAGAAAACTCAGCTGTAGGTTGGCAAGTTTCCCTTTGTGATCTTAGGAATTTGCTGTTTACTTATGCTCCCCTCGCACCCCCACAAAAAGCTCACCTTGACTTTGTATTCAAATTTTCTTGTAGCATAGCAACCTCTGTTAATATTTAATTCCTGCTTCTCTTTGCCATAAACTTGCTTCATCAGGCTGCCTCCATAAATCCTTGCAGCTTTATATGTTAGTGAAGGATGTTGAGAAAGGAAACTTTTTAGTTTCTGCCTCTTCATTTGGAGCTCCTAACAATTTTTTTTAAATAAGCTATATATGTTCTTTGTTTTTAATAGAGATTTATTGCTGAGTTGCTGTACTCTGAAATGGGACCAGAGATTTCTTTGTGCTTTTTTTATGATTATTTCACATTTTAATTTTAGTTTCCACCTGGACAGTCTGGAGTTCCATGGTGGTTCAGGTTCAGGTTACTCCATTGTCATAACTAATCCTGCCTGGGGGCTGGTACAGTCTTCTGATGTCCCTGTGAACTATTTAAAGGAGATAAGTGGTACAACTCCCTCAAGAGGCAGGTGGATATCCTTCTAGCTGGTTGTTTTCCCTGGTTTGCTTGGTTTTCATGCAAAGGGTCAGCACAAGCTGGACAGGAGGGACAGAACTGTGATACAAAGAGACATCAGTTCCTAGATGTGCCTCCTTTGCACTTGTATTAACCATCAGTCCTCTTTATTACTGAACATGAAAGACTTATTGAGTTGCAGTAACAACAAAAATCAGGAACCCTTCCCTGTGTTTTTGCTGCTTCTAACACTGCTCATTGGCTGGTGCCAGTGAAAAGACTGACACTTAACATTCCCTCTACCTTAGAGGTCTTTTATTGTGCTAGGAGTAAAAGGGCATCTCATTCAATATCCTGTTTCCAGTTTTTGTTGCTCATCTGCTGTTTTCATGATGCACCTTCCTTCGTATTGGCAGGAGACAGGAGCTGACTGTGGAAGTCCTGATCTGGACAGGGTACATTTGTATCTGTCTGATCTTGCAAAAAGAAGTCTTAAAAATGATTCCATCTCCTTAGCATTACGGCTCAAATGCATTTTGTGAAAAATAACCTGGATTCCTTTTTTAGTCCTTGTGTTTTCTGCTGTAATCTCATTTCTTAAAACATACTTATAGTTCTAATTATCATAGAAGCTCTTCTTCATTGACTTTATTTCTATTGTCAGTAGGTCTATTGAGCTTATTTCTGTACTCTTTAATAAATTCTTTATTATGCTTAGATGTTCATGCTAGAAATATGAGTCTGGATGATAAAGTGATTCTAAGATGTCTTTTCACACCTCTGGTCTATTGATTGTCTTAAAATTGAGCTGTGTACAGACTTGTCTCTGCTTTCTACTGGCAAGTCTGCAGATTATAATAGGAGCCTAGTAATTAGTCTCCTAAGTGATTTTAGGAGTGAAAAAACATTTAATATGATGATTTCAGCCTATTGTGTCATCTGATGCTTCTTGTATAATAATTAGATGCATATTCTGGTAAAAATTTAAGAAACCTTCTTTTATGTTTTTTCTAAGATTTATCCTTTAATGAGGACAGAAAGTTCATGCCTTGGTTACTCAAGTGAATAAAGACTGGACTTCCCTGCTCTCTTTTCTCATATTTCATAGCTGTGGTGCACAGTGTAGAGCTTCAGCCTTCTCTGACAGATTTCCAGTTAATTGTTTCCATTTTCTTTTTCTCATGTCCTGTAACTTATCAGCTCTATTAGTTAGGTAGTAATATACTTGCCTGCAGCAAGAATCTTTTATTTGGTGTGAGCAGTTTAACAGTGACAGCATATTAGAAAATGTCATCTAAGTGTAGATGAAAGCATCTCGTATGATGGATTAAGGAAAGATTCCATTGCAGCTGTATTTGTTTTGCTAGGAAAGCTGTTCTTTGTTTTTAAATTTAATGTCTGGCTATTAAAATAATTACATAACAAATACTGGTTATGTATTTTAGAGATTTTGATACTTGGCTAATACTTAATGCCTTGCTTCTAACTATGCCTTTTCAGGAGAACTTGTTCTAGTGTGTCTTAAATGGAAATCAGAAGAGGTAAGTCTGGAGAACATCAGTGCATTCTAAGGCAACCAAAAGCAAATGACTAATGTAAATAACACTTGAGAATCTAAAACATTATTTCTTTAAAGTGATATGATCTTTTTTTCTCTTAAATAGCCATTTTTTCACTCTTTCACTCTTGGTGTTTTTTTCAAGAAGAACTTTGCTTGTGTGTATTAGTGCTTGCTGCATGACAGACAGATAAACTGGGAAGGCTTTCCTAATTGCCTCCTCCTGTTCCCTGAAACCTCCTGCTGCACTCTTTCAGACTCAGAGTAGCAAAGGATATGTTTTGATATTGAAATGATAATTGAAAATATGTAACAAATGTATCTTCTGAATTGAGATTTTTTACTTGAATGTTTTGAAACCTGTAGGTTTTGGGACACAACAGTAAAGGAAGTAAGACCTGAATAGAAATCCAGAAAGGCTTTTTTAGACAGCATTGTGAGCACATTTCTGTGCAAGAAATGTGCTGGCATGGAAGTTGCAGAATTACAGAGTCTTTTTGTTTGGAGATCCACATGTTGAGATGGTCAAGGCCTAACTGAGCATGGTTCTGGGCAGCCTGTGCCAGCTGCCCTGCTTGAACAGCAGTTAGTTTAAATGATCTTCAAATATTTCTGGCAATCTAAGCAAATTCCGTGTGATTTTGAACTAATACTCGAAGTCCTTAGGTTTCCCTGAGAAATCTTGAGCTTTTTACTGCAGGTTTGATAATAAATAATTTCAACTATTGTATTAATGCCAGCTGAATAGCTGGTATCACTGGCTAGCTAGTGACAGGATTGTTGGGTGTGCAAGCTTCTTTTTCTCTTTATTCCTGTTTATTCCTGTAGTCATCAACTTGTGAGAAGAATGCAGCAGAAACCATCTGTTGTCATGGCATCTCTTGTTTAAGACTTTTTACAAACACATATTAACTTTCATACCATCCCTATGTTATGTAATAGGTTTTAGTTTCCCCTGTAAGAGGCAAGTGTTGTAGCTGTAGCTACCAGTGGTTCTAGCAGTGTCTCAGGGCTGATGGTGTGCTCTGAACATCAGTGAGACCTTCTCACAGTGGTGTGGTTCTTCTTTTTGTATGCCTGAGAAGCTTTTTTGCCTGGCATGCTTTAAACAAGATTACTCTGCAGGTCCTTTGTAGAATCAGTCTTTGTTAAGAATTGAAAGAGGGTAAAAGGTAGCTTTTTTACAAAGCATGATTTGGTTGTGCACATCTGTCTAACTGTGTTCTCGTAAAAACCACAGATGTTGCCATCTTTACTTCTCAAATTAGCTTCACTATGTGATTATGTATGTCAAAGGTACATTTTAAAATACAGTCCCAGGAGTTTATGGGAAGATGGCCACAGCACAGTGAGGGAACAAGCATGGGCATTAGAAGTGACATGCCCAAGGCAGAGAGGTGGCTGGGGCAGCAGGAAGGCCCAGCCTAATTGCACCAGGGCTGCCACAGCTGTAGGGACCTGTCCCTCTGCTCCAGTGGCAGCTCCTGTCTCATATGGGTCCTCGGTGGCTTTGGCAGCAAGTGGACACACTCCTGTGCTTTCCCAAAAAGGATTTTCTGTTGTATGTGTGCAGTCTTCATCACTTTAATTGTCATTATTTCAAATACTGATGAGAAATATGGGAGAGAAACACCCCTAATGGTGGGATGGGTTTGAAAATTCACTTCTCTGTCAAATATACAAAGGACTATTTGAATGCTTCTTTCCGTGGTGCATTCTGGTTGGCTTTGAAAATTGGTTGAATAAATTTTTAATGCTCTTTTCTTTTTCCCCTGACATTTTTATTTGAGTTTTTTATTCTGTGCCAGTTGCTCAGTCAATAAGAGATGGAGGCATTAGCATGTCCTGGGGGGCTCTGCTGGGAACTGGGTTATCATGCTGAGAGGCTGCTGTGAGTGTTTACCTACCTCAACAAAGCATCTTCTCATGCCATTTTATTATTAAACAATCTGTATTCCTTGCTCAAGCTTTTGGAGGCTCCCAGCAGTCCTGTCAGGCTAACCTTGTTGCTAAAGATGATTTTGTGCTCTTAGTTTGGTGAGTCAGCCAGGCAGTGGAGCGCTAGCTGAAGCCTCTGGCATCCCACGATGAAGCCCTTCTGCTGTGACACAAGCCAGGAGCCACAGCTGTGCTTCAGGAGCTTGTGCACGCTTCTAGGTGACCCCGTTTCTTGCTGGGGCTGTGGCAGTGGCAGTGGCTGGTGCTGGTGTGGGGCTGTCTGTATGGAGCTGCTGGAGCTGCCCCAGGCTGGAAGATGTCTGGTGTGTCTGATGGCGCTTGGCTGTGCTCACTGTGCTCAAGTTGGATCTCAGCTGACTTCAGTCAAAATGTGTTTTTGAGTGGCTACTGCTAATGTACTTCCAGTTTTAACTACAGAAGAAATCACTGTTTCTTGTCGGTTTTGATTCTTGTAAGGAAATAGGGATTTGGACCACCAAAGCATGTGCTGCACCCAGCTGTGCTTTTCATATGCTGTTGAGCTCTGTTTTCCAGTTTTTGTGTGTTCCTTGTGGAGATTTCTGTCTTTTGCACAGATGACTCATTGCATAGTTAGTAGGAAATACTGCTAGTGTGAAGACAGAATAAAAGCAGCTGTGGTTTACCATTAGTCCTTGTTTCTGTATGGTGATTAGGTTTTTTACATTGAATCATAGAATGGCTTGGATTGGAAGGAACCTTAGAGATCATCTGGTTCCAATCCCCCTCCATGGGCAGGTAGGCCACTCTCTTGATCAGGCTGCTCAAGGCCCAGCCAACCTGTACTTGAAATAGCACATGAAATATTTTTAAACCAAGTCAAGAAACAATTTGTTCTATAACAATAACAAAATAACACAATAATAATAATGATAATAATGCTTTGCCTTGTTTTTGTTTTTAGCTGTGGAAACCATGCTAAAGTTCTTTTTAAACAGAATTTTGTGAACACCTGATGCCTTCAGTTAGTCACTTTGACTTATGTATGCTTACTTGGATCATAGGATCTCTTTCTTTCAAAACTATAGTTATATTTATCCTTTTAACTTAAGTGTACATGCAGTGTGAATTGAAGAAAGTTATTCTTTGTATCATTACATCAAACCTTGAAATTCCAATACAGCTAGTAGCAACTATTTGCTTTGGGTATGCTTCTAGAGTTTGTTAGTTGCATTTTCATTGTTTTCATCCTTTGGAGGTCAGAAATAGAATTTGTCCAGCTTATTGCATTTAAGTGTGTGCAGATTGTGCCTTGAATAGAGTTAATTTTGTAAACATGAAGTACTAAGTTTAAATCCAAAATGTAGCCTGTACTGGCTGCTATGAAGAACAGTAACTCTACCGCAGCTGAAAGCAGCTCATTCTCCACCCTTTATTCCATCTAGATTCAGTGCATTCTTTTTACCAATAAACCCCCTTCCCATTCTTTGATATAATATACACATATCATTCTTGCAGTCTGGGTACCACCCCTTTGACATGTCTGTTAAGTGTCCGTAAATGTCCACTGAGTTCCTTTGTCCATGACTTTGGGCTCCATCTGTTAGGGTAGTCACTCAGGGCAGGAGAGGTGGTGTATTCTGTAGTTACTGGGCACCAAAGCCAGCTCGGTTCTGGTCATGGCTAGTCATGCCCAGCCTTGGTCAGCAGCTCAGCCCTGTGGAGCTGCTTGTTCACACCTCACTGATAGGGTGAGGGAGAGAACTGGAAGGGTAAAAGTGAGAAAACTTGTGGTTGGAATAAAGACAGTTTAGTAGGTATAGCAAAGGCACACACACGAACAAAGCAAAACAAGGAATTCATTCACCACTTCCCCTGGGCAGGCATTTATTGAGCCACTTGCAGGAATGCAGGGCTTCATCATGTGTTACAATGTTGGGGAAGACAGACTCTGCAACTCTGAATGTTGTAGAGTTTCCTCTTTCCTCCTTTTCCCCCAGCTCTATATGTTGAGCATGATGCCATGTAGTCTGAAATATCCTCAGATCAGTTGGGGTCAGCTGTTGTGGCTGTGGCCCCTCAGAATTACTTGTGTGCCCCCAGCCTCACTGGTGGGGTAAGGTGAGAGGCAGAACAGGCCTTGACTGTGTGGTAGGAATAAAGAAAACATCCCTGTCTCCAGTACAAATATAAGACATGGCCCTGTACTAGCTACTCTGAAGAAAATAAACTCTGTGTCAGACAAAACCAAGATAGTGTTTTTTGATGCAAAAGCGATGTAGTATCTCTTTTGATTTTATAACTGTAACTGAATTTATTCTCGTAGGTGTAGCATCTATGACTGTGCCAGTGTACATCGCAGAAGTGGCTCCACCGCACTTACGAGGCAGATTAGTCACCATTAACACTCTCTTCATCACCGGAGGGCAGTTCTTCGCAAGTGTTGTCGATGGCATCTTCAGCTACCTCGCAAAGGATGGATGGAGGTTTGTGAGCCTTCCTTGCCAAAAGCAAGCTGCCGTAGTCCTGATGGACAGCTATTACAATTCTTGTTGGTAAAACAGAATTTACATAGAAAGTGGTAAAATTTTTTACTAAAATGGAACTTCAATAAATAAGTCGTGCCGAAATAATCCACACTGCTTTCACTGACGCCTAATTTTCACAGTATGCGCAGGGTTTTTTGACATTACTAAACTTTAAGGTATGAGAGTAATAAATATTCATCACAAGCGTAAATGATTGTCATGATGTTTATGCGGGTAGTTTGCCTTTTGCATTTAGAATAATTACATGCTAATTTTTCAAAAGGCAAATTTCCAGTAAGTAATATCTGTATGTGCAAGATAGAGGTGAAGTTTGAATATTCTTAATCTGAGCAGTGGCAATCTATCAGAATTGAAGGATATTGTAGCATAAATTTATGGTTAAAAGCTTACGTCATAAAATAATAGAAGTCTATTTTCTGGGTAGCACAAACCCAGTTCTCTCAGCCTCTTCTATGTCACATGCTCCAGTTGTGTGACCCATCTTAGCGATCCATTGTTATTCCTGGTTTGTGGCTTTCTCTTGTATTTGTACTCTTGGTCTTCCAAGTTCAGAACAGTGTGTTGAGTAGTGAAGAGCAATTGTTTCTGCAGCCTGCTGGCATTTTGCAGTAATGCCATTTTATGTATGTGCCAAATACTGCTCTGCTGGATTGAGTGAAGTCAAACTTTGTGAAGAAACAGGCTACTACCTCAGTGATGAGGTATCCCGAGTATTTCAGCTGCAGTGCTGGAGCTGTTGACAGTGCTGTACTGTCCTCAGCTAGTTTATTGCAACTGAAGGCTGAGCAGGGAAGAGTACAGATGGTCTGTCACCTGAAAGGAGTGGCCAGCAAATGCATGGAGAGAAATCACAAATGTTTACCCCTGAGTCATTACATATAAAAAGGAACATTACAGCAATTATTGTATCTCTTACTGATTGAATGGATAAGCACTGGAGTGCTGCAACAAACAATAAGAAACTTTAATTTTTTTTGGCTCTGCTTGTTCTTGGAAATGCTGGATATTAAATTAAAATAAACCAAAGAAAACAAATATTTAACGTGACCCTTATGTCAGGTTAGCTTTATAAACCCTGCTGACACCATCTTAATAGTATTGCAGCAGTATGTCAGAGAAGGAGAAATGTTACAGCACACTTATTAAATTTCATGCTGGATTTTTTCAGGTCCGCTAGACATCTGGCTTCAAACTCAGAGTCTTGTAATCTGTATGGGAAAGAACTATATTAGATTTCTGAGAGCTGGCTCACTGCATGAAATGTCTAAAATTGCCTGCTTTTACTCTAAATTGATTATATCAAAATGGCTTGCTCTGAAAATGACACCAACTCTAGAACTTGCAATGGAAGTTGTCCCTCAACTAAACATTTTCTTTCTGGCCTGCTCCTTTTACTCAACTTTGACCAGAATTTTGCAGATTGGAAACTAACTTTAGTGAGGAAGCACTGTCTGTACATTTCTTTCTTATCTTGCCTATGATAAACAATCCAATAGAGTCCAACTGGTGTGAATCAAGCTTTTTAGGAGCCTTGATTGATTTTGCCTCCTAACAATGATTGCAGGCACCCAACTGCTTAGTTCTGGAGGCTTTTTTGCATTTAAGTGACTGAAGGGCTTTGGAGGAGCAGAAATTTAAGTAATAGGAGTCTGAAGGACTAAATCTGCATACTTAGATGCATTAAAACATACTTTTGCATGCACTTTGACAGGATACAGCAGTTGTTTGTAGTCTCTGTGAGTTTGCTTTACTCTTCATTAGAAACAGAAAAGGCTTTCTAAATATCACTCCATTAAAGATATTGAATCTACAATTTGGTGAGGCTTCAGTGGTCTATGTATTTTGTATACAGCTACCAAAATGTTTGTGGAGGAGGAAGAGTGTAGGAATAAATGAGGCCATTAATGAATGAGAGCATTTGTGAATGAGGAGTGAAAACATAAGTGAATTAGTGACACTGTTAGATACGTTGACTGAAGACTACTCAGATAATAAGCCTTCCACAGACTTTTTGGTTTGAATTTATTTTCTTTCGTATGCTTTTCTTTTTTAACTAATGATGAGCTATAGAATTTTAACACGTTATCAAAAAAAGAGAGCTGCTCACTTGAGTTCTTTCTAGAGCAAGTTTTGCTTGTATGACCTTTGGAAATTTTGGCTGGTTGTAAGAAGAACTTGAGAGCTCAGCTGGGCATGGGAAGACTGGTCTGCATGCACATTGTCCTGGGATGGCCATCCTCTTTGCATTGCCTTTTGGGTATTCTTTTTACCATTCTCCAGTTTTCTGCCTGTTCTACTGCCCATGTTTTCCTTTTATAAATCCACAAATGCCTTTTAAAAAGTATTTTTCCATTTTTACTCAAAATGCATTTGGACTTGACAAATACATTTGGTTCACTGCCCTAACATGAGGTTTTCAGTAATGGTTTTTCTCTCCTTATTCAATTAGCAGTCTCATGCATGCTTTATAAAAGGATCCAGGTGAGAGGCTGCAAATATGTATCCTGGGGTATGGAGAGATGAGCAAATTTCCTTAATGTCCTGACTGATGTCAAGGTGTGAATTTGTTTATGAGTACAGGCTACCTCAAATATTCAGAGGGACTGGTTTCTGGAGATGTTTTAATGATTATATCCACTGCTGTGAAATCTGTGATAACTGCAATAGTGCACAAGTGACACCAGCACTGTTAAAAGTCTTTAATGAAAGTGAAAAGAATCTGGGTGAAGTGTAAATGGGAAAAGGTCAGATTTAAAAAGCAGAACAAAATAATACATTGTTCTGCAATTCTTTTTATCCTTTATTTGTTTTATTGAAGAAATATAAAAATGTGATGTATATAGGCCAGAGCTACACACGAAAATTGGTGGTGTGCTTGTCTTCCACAGCCTTTTCCCCAGCTATGGATGGAGCAAATAACCCTGCCTGGGTGTTGTCATAGGTGCCAGGGCTGATCCTTGGAAGCATAACTGTGCTTTTACGAGTGGTAATTCTCTGTTGAGTAGAGAAATAGCCTTAATGCTGTAAATAGTAACCCTTGGGCATCTAAAATACAGTTTTGATTTAAAACCTAACACTGTATCTGACTGAAGATTTAAAAGCAGACTCTCTGAAGATCTGGTGTAAATTCCTGTGCTGGTAAAATGAACTTTTTTCAGTGCTTCTGCTTATAGTCAGAAATTTTCAAAATTAAAACTGGCAAATGTCTGTGTGTATGTACTACTGACCAAATTATGCATTTTTCTCTGGCTGTTTTTTGTTTGGTTTGGATTTTTGTTTGTTTCTAATATGTCTGTGGAACAATTAGTAGGTTTCCAGTCTCATTTTTGTTAACAACAGTACCTGGTTTTGTCCATGCATTTACTTTCTCTTTCTGTTGATTTTTGTCAGTGATATTCCAAACTAGTGGAATATTTCAGGTTTTTTATTTAGTCTAACTTAGTGTCCTCAGGACACTAAGTGGCACTTGAGTCAGTGGTGGCAGAATAGCTATCATGTCCCTGAAACTTCCTGGAAATGAAGGAAAGGGTCATGTTTTCTAAAATACCTGCAAAACATGATTCTTGCCCCCTTAAGTTACAGCAAGAAAGAATACGAGTAGTGAGAGATTTCTTCTGTAAATACAGATTTGAGCAGCTGTAACTGAATCTTCTCATAGCATGTTTTTGTAGGCAAATAGTAGATACTTATCTATTTTCTTATTTATTTCCAGGTACATGCTGGGCCTGTCGGCTGTACCAGCAGTTATACAGTTTCTTGGATTCCTGTTTCTTCCCGAAAGTCCCCGCTGGCTCATTCAGAAAGGCCAGACTCAGAGAGCACGGAGAATTCTGTCCCAAATGCGTGGCAACCAGGCAATTGATGAGGAGTACGACAGTATCAAAAACAACATTGAAGAAGAGGAAAAAGAAGTTGGAGCAGGTATGCTGAATACTTGTTGGCCACTCTGTCTATCAATGAAGAGATTAAAATCAGAAGAAATGTTGAAGTTACAGCCTGCAGGAACTTGATGCTTTGCTTTAGCGTGTCTGTTTTGCAGTTTAAAGTATTTACTGTACTGGTAGCTTCAAGAATTAAGATATTTCTATGATACCGCACTTTCAAATTAGGTTCTGATTTCTTAAGTGAGGGAAGAGTAAAGCTGTGTAGGATTTTAAGTTTATATCACCTACACTTAAATGAAAATTGATTTCCAAAAATAGATCAGTTTAAGAATGCACATCTCCAAGAGTTGAAGTAAATAAAGTGAGGGTGGCTGTGACAAGTCTTTCGGGTTCCCTGATTTTACTGCAGATGCGGTGCAGAGAAAGGAGCAGGTATGATGGAGTGCCCCGAAAAGAAAATTTCACTTTAATGAGAAATAAAATGGGGATGATGCCAGAAGCCATGCACAGTTTAAAGACAAAACTCCAAATACAAGAAAACAGGGAGGAATGACAATATATAGAGTTGGGGGTGAATGATCCCAGAAACATTACCAAATATGCGACATAGACAACCAATATTTAGATTCATTTACAGAATAACTGCAAAGGCCCCTGGGAGGATACTTTAGCTCACCCTAAGTTAACAAATGCTTCCTAGGGCTTGAAGCCAAGATCTGGTTTATCAGGGGAGAGACCTGGCTAGCTTTGTGCCCCTGCCGGGCTGATGCACACAAAGTTTGGTTTCTTTCATCAGCGGAAAAGGCCAGACACAAGAGGTCAGAAGACATTGTACATGCCTCAGTTATCCAGTGGCTTCTTCCCAGCAGACTGCATTCTAGACAACAAGTCTTAGGAAAAATGTACAAAATGAGGCCTGTAATACAGAGATTCTTTTTCTTTAAAAGCAGCTTCTGAAAGTCCTTTTGATCTGTCCTCTAGACAATAAGGCCCCTAAATAAAATCCTTTTTTCACTCTTTTGAAGCTTTATGGCATATTTGCTGGAAATTTTGTGTTCATGTGTGCACTTATAAAACAAGGTTACCATTTGATTGACTTTCTGTAGTCTGCATGTTTTTATTTTGCTTTCTGCTGGAAGTGTTGACCTGGGAATGTCAAGTAAGGCTCTTAAGTAAGAGTTGTCCTTGGTAGGAAAATAGTGTGACTTCTCAGTGCTGGTGGAAAGAGCAATGGATGTTAGTTTACGTTTGTGTAAATTGAGATTCAGCATCTGATAATAATGAGTATCTTACTGATTTTGATCTTGAACCTTAAAATAAATGTGTCTGGAAAACGTTATTTGACATATAGTTGAAGGATTTTCAAAATATTCATCACTAGTCTGAAGCTGGGCTGGGTTTTTTTCCTCATTTTGTTTTTGAGGCTTTAGAAACCTTTTTTTCCCAGTTCTTTGGGGGTTGGGAAATGAAGTTCGTTAACGCTAATTTGTTAAAAAGATGAAGTGGATATTCGTAGAACAGCTTGGACTTAAGAGTCCTGTGCTTAGGGTCTTCATTCTAATTAGGGATTGGGCTATTCACTTCTGTGGAAAACCACTTAATGTCTAGTACTTTAACACTTTGTAGAAATGAAAGGAACAGGCATTTGTCTACTCAGTCCCTTGTTTTCCATAACTGGGCTATGGGCTATTTCCATCAGTAGGTTATGACCCTGCTTGTTGCTCTTAAATCTTTTGTCATGGTGCTTTATGACAATTGTGAATCAAACGGGGTGTTGTAGGTGCAATAGGACTGACTCTGTTGTTAAATCAGTCCTTTTTATATTTGTGACTTGGACTGGGACACTCATTGTGTTGACAGTCAATGAGATTGTTGTCAGGGATATGCAGGTCTCTTGGTTTCCTCTACACATTTCCCCAGAAACTTAATGTGTTCCTGGAGTTTAGTTAAATCAATCACATTCCTAGGACAAAGCTTGTAACGTTTTGCTCTGAGGTAATCTACAGCTTCAGAGTTGTTACCCAAGGGCATTATAAAAATGAGGATAGTTACAAGTATAAGCTTTCCTATTTGTTATAAATGCTTTGCAGACAGGCATTGGACAGCTGTGGTCACTTCTGATTTTGACTGTAACTGTAGTTCATCTCATTTAACTCAAGATCTTCATTGTTATAAAGAGGTACCTTGTATGTCAGCATTAAGACACACTGCTTTTGTTATCTTTCTGTGACTTACAGTTGGTGTTAAATTGTAATTGCTTTCCTTCCTTGAGGAACTGTCTGGATCCTCTGTATTGAATTTTGCTTGTGTAGTGCAAGAGCAACTTTCTGTTCATGGTTTCATTGGCAAATTTTCAGGTATTGACAATTTAAATGTGTGCATCTGCAAAGACTTTGGATTTTATTTTGCTGTGGGTATATTAGGTATGGTTTTTTTGTTTGGGGTTTTTTAAATCTATATTAATGTAAACCTTTTTATTAGTTTCTCCTATTTGTGGCAGACAGTGTTTTAAAATGCTAGTTAATAGCAATGACAGATGACTGTAATTCCTATCAGACATTTTTGAACCTCATTCCAGTTCACAAAAAACTTCACTAAACCTGAACTGACAGTGTGTACATGCCATTCAAGGAAAGATGAATCTGTGGATTGAAAATCATCTGGCATACTTTTAGGTAAAAGTGCCTTTTCCTTTCCTGTCTTTTTCTTTCGTGACAAAGGACAGATGTTCTTTTTCACTGACTGATACACAAGAATCTTTGCCAGTTCCTTAGGGCATCACTTTGTAAGTGAAACTAAGGCTGTGTTTGACTCCTCTGCAAGGAAGTAACACAATGTGGCCATAACACATTCTCCAGTCCCACACTAAAGAACTGTAATGCCTTTTGTAACTGTTTCATCAACTGTTCTCATCATGGAGGGGTGAATCATAGGGAAATTTCATCTGTATTGTTTAACTACTTTAAAGTTTGGTTTAAACGTGTGTTACAAAACTAGAGAACTTAATTGCATTTTTCACATGGTCATCAAGCAGCTTCTGTCTTCAAAATGACAAAAATGCCTTCAACAACAAACTTCTGCTTCAGAAGTCTTCTATACAGTTATGGGATACCTGTTCAATGAATGATTCACATTTCTGTATCCTTTCCAATACATTCAGTCAAATCAGTGCTGCTGATACTGCTAAGCAGCTTACATGTTAGCATTTTGAGACTGGCATCAGGAAAATAATGTATCTTTTTGACAAATACTTTCCTCATGACTGATTATGTAAATGACATTTTTTTCTGGCAGTCATGGATACTGCTTTTGCGTGCTGTTATGTACTTCCAGTGTGACTTCTGGCGCTGTAACCTTGAATTTTAAGAAGTGGAGGAGAGGGCATTGCGTTCTGCAGTAATATTGCAAGACGAGTCAAATCTTGGTCATCTAATCATCATCTGTTTACAACAGTTCTCAGATGCTGTAGTGCAAAAACAGACTGTTCATAGGAAAATTGGAATGAGGAAGATTTTAGAAAGAAATGTATTCCCCAAGAGTTGAGCAAAGAGTAGTTTATAGGTGCAGAGTGGCCTTTCCTCTCAAATATACTGTGGATCTCATAGATTCCCCAGTGTTTGGCTTAGGTTCTGAAGCCTCATGGAGAGAAAAGGAAGATGATGATCAGAAGGGATTTGCAGAGGAAGATGAAAGAGATTGCTGGGAGAGCATTCTGGCACAACTCTTTGCAGCAAAACAAGTCTGATTCAAACTGCTGCTGAATCGTAGTTTTTAGTTAGGCCAAGGTTCTGTGGTGCATTTTAGTTAGAAATAGACAAACAATAGCAATGCAACAGCAATAGCAAACGCTGGGGCTTAATTGCAGATTCAAAGAATCACGGAATGATTAGGGCTGGAAAGGACCTTAAAGATCATCTAATTTCAGTACCCCTACCAAGGGCAAGAAACCTATTGGAGCCTCATCCAGCCTGGTCTCGAACACCTTCAAAGATGGGAAATCCAAAACCTCTCTGGGCAGCCTGATCCAGTGCCTAAAAACCCCCACAGTGAAGAATTTTCTCTTAATACCTAATCTAAATGTATACTCCTTCATCCTAGGACCATTCCCCCCATCCTGTACTTACATGCCCTTTTAAAAAAGTCCCTCTCCAGCCTTCTTGTAAGCCTGCCCTACATATTGAAAGGCTGCTCTAAGAGCTCTCCAGAGCCTTCTCCATACTGCACAGCTCCAGTTCTCTCTATCTGTGTTTGTAGGAGAGGTGAACCAGATGCGTGGTAAACTTATTCTGTGGATTCTTTCCAGATCCATATCTGTCTTGTGCTGGGACCCCCAGGGCTGGCTGCAGTACTCCAGGTGTGGTCTCATGAGAGCAGAGTAGAGGGGAAGAATCACCTCCCTTGACTGCTGGTCACATCTCTTTGATGCAGCCCAAGATGCAGCTGGCTTTCTGGACTGCTGGCACACTGTTGGTTCATGTCCAGCTTTTTGTCCACCAGCACCCTCAAGTCTTTCTCTGCAGGGCTGCTTTCAATCCATTCTCCACCCTGTTGTTGTGCTTGTGATTGCTGTGACCCTGCTGCAGCACCTTGCACTTGGCCGTGTTGAACTTCCTGATGTTCTCAAGCCTGTCAAGCCTGTCAGGATCCCTCTGGATGATATCCCCTTCCTCCAGCGTGTCAGCTGCACCACACAGCTTGGTGTTGTTGGCAAACTTGCTGAGGGTTTACTTGATCCCACTGTCCATGTCATTGTCAAAGCTGTCACCATACTGACCCCTGAGGACTGTCACTCGTCACTTCTCTCCACTTGGACATTGAGCTATTGACCACAAGTCTTTGAGTGTGACCATCCAGCCAATTTTTTTACACTGAGTGGTCCATCCATCAAATCCAAGTCTCTCCAGGTTTAGATAAGGGTATCATGCAGGACAATGTCAAATGTTTTACACAAGTCTGGATGGATGATATGGGTTGCCCTTCCCATATCTACCACTGCTGGAACCCCCTTGTAGAAGGCCACCAGATTTGTCAGGCCATGTGTATAGATGAAGTAGCTTATGCTCCTAAGCAAATTGAAGTGTGGGATTTTTAATGTTAGTTCTAGAGCAAGCAGTTGGGAGTGAGCTTAATGTGGTGGTTTGTGCATAAAAATAAAGCTGTCTAGCAGACCGTTTGTAAAAGTTTTACTGGCTGCCACTATAGTAGTCACTTCTGACTGGAAAGAAATCATTATAGCATCCAGTTGAGACGTTTCAATAGATTGTTAATTTTCCATATGCTGCATAGTACTACAACGTTCAATGCAAATTGGAGAAAAGTATCAGTTTGTACTGTCTTTCTGGGTGAAAAGTGTCTGCAAACTGCATGGCTTTTCCTCACACCCCTGCATGTGTGAAGAAGTATGTATGTAGCATGTAGCTGTACTCAGCTGCAATGTGCTGGGATGCATGGATGGTATTTCACACAAAATCAGAAGCGATGTGTTTGGTACTAACTTAGCATCTTGATAAAATGAATGTCATTTGCATTAAGACTAGACATTTATTTTTGTGTAGACGAAGGACATGTAACTGTGAATTGTAATTAGGAGAACAGTGGAATCTCCCCTCTTATTTGTCCCACATTTGTCTAACCTGTGAATTACGGTTGAGATTATTGACCTTATCTGCTCTGCATGTGGACCTTTGCCTTTTGTTGTCAGTTGTTACCCATGTACCTGTGTCAGCTGCTGATCATGATGTCTTCTTTGCACATGTTATGTTTACTGATTTTACTGTGTAAAACTACTGGGGCTCAGCAGTGCATGGAACCATGCAGCATCTGTGAAATTCAGTGAGACATTTATAAAATTGATCATTATGTTATAATATTGTTTAGCCTTCCATTCTGTGTCTGTACCAGAATGTTATGTAATGGGCACACTTCTAGATTAGACATTTTCCTGTGTTTTCATTATTTTAATGCACTTTTGCAATAGCCAAGCTTTTTTTGGGACACCAAGAAAGATGCCACTCTTTCAGTCTTGTAGGCTTGACTCACTTAACTTTTTTTGCTGTATTTCCTATTTCAGCAGTGAGTCAGCCTTCTTTATAACATTTTGTATTTCCCTGTTGGAGATAAATGTGTTATGACAGAAAGGTAAAACCACCTCATTTCTATTAGGTTTCAACTTGCAATTTTATCCATTTAACTGAGAGTTAAAATACGACATTATGAGGCAGGAGATGTGGACCCTCAGTCTTTCCTGGTTCCAGTATTTCTGTTTCTTGCACCTTTTCTCCTTAAGTAATATTTTAACTTGTTAGTATTCCTGGCTGTGGCTTTGGCTGGAGCCATTTGATATGCATCTTTCTAGGGAGATACTTAGAAGCTTGCAGTGTTTTCATTCTTATTCATAATTCTCTTGCTGCTGGGAGTCCTTTTTATCCCAAGGCCATTGCCATTGCTTGATGTTCAAAAATAGATAGTCATGCTTATTATTACTGGACATCAACTGGAATCTTATTTAATGAAATGTGGTTATATTGTAATGCTCTGGTAGGACTCTGCAGATGTCTGAATAATTCCACTTCCAGGCACTAAAATCTTTATTTGAAGATAATTCTTCTTTTATGATAATCAGTGGCTTGTGTTACCTGTAACCATGAAATTAGATGATAGACTTTGGGGCGAGAGGAAACAAAGGATTTGGGTTAAGGATTTGTTGAAGAAGTCTCCAGGTACAATATGGGTGGTAGGCATGGCAGCCTGAAATTCTTGCTTCTGTCAAACCAAATGCCAAGGTCAGTTCCCAGTGGGTTTTGCTTTTAGGTTTTGTGGGACATTTGACAGATAGAAGAGGTACCTGAAAAGAATGTCTTGGTTTCATGCTTGTACTTTAACCATTTTATACTTTAACCACTTACATATGGAAGTATTATTTTTTACCTTAAGAATAAAAATTCATTCTGTATATGTCTCCATTGCAATTTGTTTGGAGTTGAACCCATTAAAAAACCACTCCTAGATAATTAAAATTCATACAATGCAGGCAAATAGAACATGGAGACATTTAATCTTGACAAAGTATGCTAACTATATTTAATGTACAATCAGATAACTACAAAGAAACCTTCTACACAGCTTGGCAAGGAATATTGAAAGTGTCAATTACTCTATGAAACAATTAATAGAGAGAGATAAGATTTTTGGTTCCTTTTAATCCTTAAAGTCTTTTAAACAGCTAACTTGTTCTTGCAAATATGATCTTTGAAACATGTAATTTATAAAAAATATAGTTGTTTTTTTCCTTGTACAAAAGTGTGGCTGCTATATTTTAAAAATAATAGGTTGTTTCTAGTATCTTAGAGCTCTGATTATACTTTAGGAATCCTGCTGTTAGTATGTTTACCTGGTGTTTTAAGTTAGCCTTGCTTCAGTGGGTTATAACCAAAACCAATCCCTTAATCTTTCACCTTGGATTTTGATGTACTGGCTTAAAGTGAGTGTTTATCTGGAAATGATGGCTGATGGCCAGTCTGAAAATCACAGATCAGCTGTGTGTTTTGGAACAAGCTCTGCTTTACCTGAATTCCAGAGAGATTTCATGTATGGTAGTCCTAAAGGGCAGGAAAATTAAAACTTGGTAAAACTTCCTCTAGGTATAGGGAAGCACTGAAAGGCAGTGAAATGCTTTCAGGTTTAGTTTTGTTTCTTTGCCCCACTTTGGATCCACTCTAAAATTTCTGGAAGTACACTTTAGCTTTTTATTGACAGTGTTAATAAGCATTTTATTAGGTCACAGCTTCTGAAGCCTACAGAAAATTCAAGTTACAAGTCTGGAAAATAAAATTAGAAGTAATTCATCTCTTATCAGTTCAACAGTAGTTTTGAGCATAATGAATTTGCTTTAAGCCAAATGACATTATTCACAGATTGAACCTGAATTTGCTGATGCTTGTCTAGTTCAGAATTGCTGCTCTTCTAAGCTTGATTGTGGTACTGCATGTCTGGAAATGGTATTAGAATCCATCACAGAACATTCATCTGCTCCCCATGCTTTGTTTAGGAACAGGTATCTGTTCAGTGAAAAAATAGGTTTCAGAGTGAAAAAATGTTGGAAGAATAAGATTAATAATTAGCATTCTTTTATCAGAGAAGATGGTTCTTCTAAAATTAAAAACTGTCTAAAGAAGAGGCTGTGAATAAGGATAGTGTGTTTCAGTCAAGTCCAAGGGAATAGGAATTTATAACTTGTGCTACAAAAGCAAACAAATCCCTATGTTTCCTCCCCATGCCCCTTTGACAATTTAACATTGAATAGTTTATTTTCTTTCCTAATGTGAGCAGCCAAAATTAGAAATTTTTGGCTGGCTCTCAAATGTTACAATTATCTCTGTTTCATATTTATTGTCTGTTAGAGATAGCTACAGAAATTTAAATTTATAGAAAAGTATCTATTTCTTTTAATACATAACCTACTTGTTTTTGTACTTAAACAAATTATTCTACCTGACGTAATCTAGATCAGTTGCTAGAAGCTAATGGCTTCTGGCCCCAATTTCCATGTCTCCTCAGAACTCAGTTCAATGCTGGAAAGTGGTAAGCTAGATACATTTCTTGGATTTTCTAGAAGTAGTGCTTAGTTGTATAACTTGGCCTGTTATCAAAAGTCTTCTGTATAATACCATGAACTTTAAACAACATTTGTTACATTTACAGTAGTGCCTTCTCAGTCAGGGAAAAAACCCCAGAATAGTGTAGTGTGTGATGAGATTTTGGGAAAGCTGGACAAAATATTTCTGCAAAATTGAACTTGGACTTGTGGGGGCAGTATTCTTGGTCAATGAAAAGAAAAGTGGATGTGTATAACATGAATAATAGTAAAAGAAACAGAAAATAATTAAGAAGAGTCTGCCAGGGAGCTGGATGGCAGCTTGGGTGTGAACTGGGGTGCCAGCAGTGTGGTAGCTTGGTTGTTTTAGAAATGGGAAAGAAGGGTTTTGAATTCCCTGCATACTCTTGTAGGAGAGGTGGGCAGGCACTGCCTTCACAGCACATTTGTGTTTTAGACTTGTTTTTTTCTGGCATAGTTACAGTAATGTACTTGTTTCTCATCTGAAATTGTAGATCTACTTTTTCTATTTAAGTATATCTTTCTTAAGGACTAATAAAACTACAGTGTCTCTAGAGCTGCTAATGGTATGCAAGAGCTCAGTTAATAAGAAAAGGGGAGAAAAAAAAGGCCTGGTTGTTTATAATTTCTCTGCTGAATCCAGCATCTGCACTGAGTACACAGCTCTGAGTCGAATGCTCCTGCTTGAGTCTCCTGTTTACATGCAACAGGGATTCAGACAAAATGTACAGTGTTGTATGAAAATGTTAATGGGTATAGGAGGAAATTTTTTTATAGACTGCTGAGGAATATTTTTACCACTTTGCTAAGCTTAGTACTATGGTTCTTTGAGCTAGCTCCTAGAGCAGGTTCTGTAGCAAAAATTGGAGATAATCTTGCTGCTTCTTTGCATAGTTATTTATAAGAAAGAACATTTTGGTAAATCTTGTCAACCAATGTAATATTTACCATAATTGGCATGCTGCCATATGTGGATTGTATTTTGTTTGACTGAAGACAGATTTGGAAAAAAAACCCCAAAAGCTTTAATATTTGTTGCTGTGTATGTTGCTGCTGGGATTTCCAAGCTACCTATGCTCCTCTACAGAAATATTTTTGAGGTTACACTGTGTTAAGAAGGCAAGTTGTTGGGAGTTGTCTGTTGGAAAAAAAATTGAAAAATGGTATGGTATTTCCATGTTGGCTATTTGGCTAGAAAATGTATTTAGGCCTAGTGATTTCATCTAGGAGATAAGAAACAGATTGTTTCTTTACATTGATTGTTTCTTTACTTTAATTCTCTTTGTAGTTTTTACAAGTGGTGAACGACTTCAGAATTGTGTTTTATTCATAACTTTTTTTGGACCAAAAAAAGTTAGAATTCTGCTTTCCTTTATGGTCATGTGTTGGTTTGTTTGGGTTTTTTTAGGAGTATCCCCTAAGGCATTGCGATGCTCAGCATCTGTAGTATGCTAGCCTTGCTATTGAGCCAAATTCCTAGGAAAGAGCTTTTACTTTGTGTTATTTCACTCCAGAACAGGAAGGGTAAGCACAACCTCTTCCTTTTATCATCTGACTGAATGTGTCTGGGGACACATTTTTGGGGAGTGTTTCTATAAATAAAGTATTTTCTAGGAGTTTTTTACCCTATTTCTGATCTAAAATACTACAAGTCTTCTGGAAAAGGTCCATTTGGATTTGAGAGGGTTTATATGTTTGAAGCATGTGTATGTGTGCACAAGATAACTAATGCTGCATGAATAATTCACAATGAATAATTTTTCTAATTATTTAGACTTTCTTCTTAACATTTTTACTATGGATTATTTGGAAATTGTGGCTTTCACAAATACTTAACAGTATTTCAATTGTATTCTAGAAATACCTGTACAAAAAAAGCTCTGATTAGCTCAGTTAACAATTAAGAGAACAATTACAAAAATTTTTTTAAAAATCGGTATGACTGGTCCCTTTCCATCCCTGTTTTCAGGTTTTCCTTTTCCTGAAAAAAACCAAACCAACTTCTCCTCAACAAAAATCTCACCCCTACCATCAACAATTCCTTCACCAAAAACTACCGGTTGTTTTTTAGCAGGGTTTTTTTTTTTCCCCTCAGGAAACAACTGTTTTGTTAAATATGTTTTTCCTATGAGGAGAGGAGCACAGCACTGTTCCTGTAGTGATCAGTTTGTGTAAGGTTTTTTCCCTTTTGAATAATTAGAATAGTCAGAGGTAAATATTGCTTTTATGGATAATGATGGTTTTGAACATTTTTGTTGTTGAGTATTTCTGTTTAAGGAGAAATAATATTTTCTAAGCCAGTATAATTTAATATCTATGGATATTCAAGTATTTTCCAAAAGTCATATGGGAAATGTTATTATCTAGTTAAAGTAAGTTCTCCTGCAGTGCAGCCATGGTGATCTATGAATGAACACTTTTTCTCCAATATTGTGGGTTATATTTAGCATTGTTCTGTTACTTAATGTTGTAATTTAGTAGCAATTACATTGCTATTGAAGTAAAAGTCAGCAAAAGTATACTTGAAATTGGATTAAGAAAATAAATAATTCTAGTTATTCTGTCCTTTTGAGTTTATATAGAGTAGATTGAAGTAATTAATTTTAATATAAATGTTCTATAACTACCTTATCTAACACAAACCACATGTGATTTTTCATAGTAGCTGAGGTGGATGTAACTTATGTTAAAAGTATGCAAGTATGGATGTGTAAATGAATAAGTTATGATTCTGTGGTGTATGATATAGACAGTAGACGATTGAGCCAGAAGACTTCCTTTTTAGTTAAAGCAAATACATGTTTCTATGGCAATAAAAGTAAATTTAAAATGTAGGTGGTTCTGACTGTTGCTGGTCTAAAATAAAGGTGGCAGTTGCAGAATAGTACATTTTATGGCCAAAAATATCCAAGATTTTTGTTAAAAAAATACATTTATATTCCCTCATACTTAATTTTTAAAATTTTTGAAAAGTAAGCTCTATCTGATATATATATTTTTCCCTCCTTTAATTTTTCCTTTTTCCTATGGTGCCTAGCAAAGATATATGTAAAATCTGCATATATGCAAATCTTTTATCAAACAGATTTTATTAAATATATTTAAATATATTTAAATGGTAAATGATACTTACAACCTTAGCATCTTTCATCATTTAAGACTTTAAGATTTTAATGCTTGTGAAGTGATGATTTTTTTTAGTAGTATTCAAGAGACAAGAGGCATGAAAGTCTTTTATTAGAAGATAAATTAAAGCAGTATTTACCAAAGAACAGGAGATTGGTGGGGTGGGTGGGGTATAGCAGGTTGCAAATAAATAGGGTAGAACATAATAAGAAGTGTTTATCCTACTCTAATTAGAGTTCAGGAAAACAATGGAGACACTATTTCATTCTAGATTAGATTGTTCAGAGCTTCACATCCATTGAAGCACATTATTAGAACAATCCATTATAGAATACCCAAATACCAGCTATTCATGAGTTGCCTGGAATTAATTCATCCTGCCCTATCTGTCATACATACATCATTCCAGCTGTTTGCTTTTTGTGTGCTCCAAATCTTCCCCAAATCCATAGGCTAGACCACAGAAGACTCAAGTTTCAATATCTGTGGAATTTTGTCTTTTTAAGAAGGGAGTATGGGCAGCCTAATTAGCATATTAAAGATTATATTCTGCAGCCAAAATTTCTCGTTATTAAAGCATACTGTACATACTTAAATAAAAAAAAAAGTGTTATCTTTTTGGTCACTCATACATTTTGATTTTCTGTGCCATACCCTGACAGAACTTCACGGGAACTCAAATTTATTTAGCAGGATGGGAACATGTGGTACTAGTCCAATGTTGAAACTGGATCTTTCAGTTGATATAGTGTCAGATTTCATAATGTCTTCTTTTGCAACAACAGTCAAGATTTTCTTAAAGTTATAGCCTGAGAATATTTTGTGTGAAAATATCAATGTAAATTTGCAGAGATTCTGGTATTATCTGTGAGGTACACACTGATTTTCCTCATCACAGTGGAGGCTCACATGGTTGTCCTTGATAATTCAAATAATCGGTGTTAACTACTCAAATAAATAGATGAAATACCTTGAAAAGACCTAGGGTTTGTGCCACCTGGTTGCTGCCTGTGGTTCTGGGATGATGGATTTGTGCTCCAGTTCCTATCCAGCAGGAACAATCAAGACCTAAGGAAAGAGCTTTAGCTATCTGAGCTACTGGGAGCCAAAGAAACTGTTGGTGTTGAATGTTTTATTGTGGAAAAACAGCCAGTTTTATATTATATAAATCTATGAATAAAAGCACCAAATTATTGTTGATGAATGATTTTGTAAGCCTAGAAATAATGTATGTACTCCAAGGCTGCATCATGATAATATGTTGACATGCAGTATTAGATGTAAATCCTGGAAATAAACAGAAAGGCACATTTTAAAATATGGGCTTCATTTATTCAATATTTGAATGCAACTGTGGTGTAACCCAGCAGAATTACAGAGGAGGTAGAATTTAGTCTTTTGTTATTTAGTTATTCAAGGCAAATTGTCTGTATTTTACAATTTTGAGTTGTTATTGTGCAGTTTAGTGTTCTGTTCTGATCCAGGAAACATTCCCTACTGTCTGCAGCCAGGTCTGTTGTGCTGGGAGAGCCTGGCTCAAAACACAAAATATCATCTGGTCTGTACAGCTCTGTCTTTGACAACTCCTCCCAAATGTAGCTGATGGAGGCCAAGATATTCTTTGTTCAGATGCAGGCAGATTCATTAAAAACATGAATTCTGAAAAACCTTAATGGGTCTTTCATGGATCTAGGTGCATTTTACTAGGCTGCAATTTATAATGGATATGTTAAGAGATGAGGCATCACAAAAATATTTTAAAGTAAGGTCTTCTAATATGCTTTGATTTTATAATTTTTTTTATCAGCTGAAACTGGTTTTCAAATTCAACTGAGAGAATCTTTTAAAAATGTAATTTAATAAGCTTGCAGTCTTCTTCCCTGACAATAAACTTATATTCTTTTCTTTCCTAACTTCAATATAGAAAAATTAACCTGCAAAACCTGTATATGCCTTTTTTCTACATGTATTTTGGAACCTAAGGAATCTGAAGAGAAGTGTTCCGTTTTAGCTCAGTAGTTTCAAAGCAGATTTCTTTCATAATGACTTGGATAATTTCAAAGTCTTCTTTTTCTCCTCTGGTTCTTCCTAAAAATACATTAATTTTATTTGGTGATAAGATTTTCCCTCTAAGTTTTAAATGTTTTTCCAAATTTGAATATTGTTTTATGCCAAAATCAGTCTTAGAACCAATTGTTGCTTAAATTTTGTAATACTGATATTGAGATAATAGTGCTATATTACATAAAATTTGTGAGTTCTAATTGTAAGACATAACAATAAATAACTATTCATCAACTTTGTGTAAATCTTGTATGATATCATGAAAAAGTGTAATATTTTGTTGCCATGGTGATAAGCACAGTAGTTCTTTTCAGGGTTTTTTTTTGTAGCAGCTTATAATAGTTGTAGCTTATAATAGTTGAAGTAGCTGCAAAGGGAAAAGTGTTATCACTGCAACTTGAGCTCCATTCAGAATATAAGCCTTGAATGACATATAAACTCCTTTTATAATACAAGGTTTCTTTAGGGCTTGAATTGTACAAGTGCGTTATAGCTAAACTTCACCTCTAGAATAAACTTGGATTTGACATTTAAATTCATTCAGGAAGGTTTAAATGTGTTTGTTCAATTTGGAGAAAAAATTACTAGTGGCTTACTTAAAAGATTTAATTACATGAAGTACAGACTTTTGTTTTCCTTTGGGGAGTGTCTATGTGTGTTTTTTTCAGTGATTCATTTCTCTGTAGTGAGAGGAGAGAATGTTTGGTGTGGCCTGTAAGGGCTCTGTATATTTTTCTGTGTTATATTTCTTAGTAACAATGTGTAAGAACATCTATTACTACAGTAACTGCACCACTACTGTGATAATATATCAGCAAAGTTTTTGTGTGCAGTAAAGTAGCCTGTAATTGTGAGCTACTGGTGAGTCTTAAAATCAGAAGATTTTGCCTTTTCTTCTCTTCTTAAAAAAACAAAAGCATTTCTTGTTGAACTCTAAAAATTGCACTGTGGTGGTGAACTGTTGGGAAGCACAGCATGGAACCAAACTCCTTAATATCTCAAGCAAACAATTTTCTCTTATTTTCTTCTATTTGGAGTGTTTTGGACAGGGAGTGTATAAGATGGGCTGGAAATAAAGGTTTCAGTTCCTCTGATAACTCTTCTCCTGGGTACTGGATAACCCATAGGTAGTGAGTCTTACTCAGTTTCGTTCATGAGGGATCGAGATTGGCTTGCTATTTTACAGGATAAATAGTTGAGGCAGTGTGATTTGATTTCTGGTAGAATTGAGAATAGACTCAAGGTATCAAGTTCTCTGACTTCAGCATGTTTCTGAGCACAATATAATTCACATGCTGTAGGTGCTGCCTATGGAATGTGCCTACAGCATTTACTGTTGCTGTTAGATGGCATCTTCTAGTGGCAGTAAATGTGCTGCTAGAGGACTCTTGTCTCATTTACTACTGGTGATGAAGGGACTCAAGTGACTGTAGTCAGATTGTTGCACATTTGGGGTTTTTAATTAACAAAATGCATGTGTTCGTAGCATCAAAAGAACATTCAGCAGCAATGTTAGAAGAACATGCTGAAGTGAAATGTTCACATTTTAATGGAAATGAAAGTATTGAATTGTCTGTAATTCTGCTTATGTTTGTTTCTGTAGTCCCATTAGCTGTGTCTTGATTCAGCAGGAGTCAACAGTAAGTGTCTAGGAAAGAGTAGAACTTGACCATGTATGGTATTGTAATGTAGAAAATATCACAGATAGATAGACAGAGAGAGAGAGAGAGAGAGAGAGAGAGAGAGAGAGATCTCCTAGTTTCTGGTGATTTTGGATATATTATCCATGAAATTCTCTGGTCACACGTAAACTTTTAGTACATTATGCATATTTAAATGCTAGCCATAAAATAACTCCAGTATGGAATGTAAGTGTTTAATTCTATAACTATTTGTCTTTTTAATCTGAGGTTTTTTTCATCTTTTCAGATGTTCTTATGCATTTAGTCTGGTTGGATTTTTTTAGGGTAATAATTAAGTTTTCCAAAAACTTACAGCAACTAATTTGTTTTTTTTGAACAGATTTTTTAATAGGATTTGTCTACTGTTAACCAAGTTCTTCAGCCTGTTTCAGAAAAAGTATTTGTTCTTTTGCAATATGATTAGGAAATGCCTCTATATAAAAATTACAAATCTCTTGATTTCTGAAAGACTGTATTTTCAAAATCCTTCATGCAGTGAAGTTCTACTAATCCCACTTTACAGTGAATGAACAGACAAGGGCCCGGCACCAAAGGAAGTTTCTAAGGGTTGCCTGAAGCTGTGATGGGATTCCCTCGAATACCCCTGGCAGTACCAGACCATGCTCAAGCTTTGAAGCTGCAGTACTCGAGCAGGCTGTGTGCACTGGGAGGGGAGGGCAGTGGGTGTGCCAGCCGTGGGTGGAAGCTCCTCAGCAGCTCCAAGCGTGGATGTTGACAAAGCTGGCTTCATACCAACACTTCTGTCAAATGTACCCAAGTGGGTGCTGCTAAACTAAGCAGTGTTCAACCTGTTATTCCATGGTTCTTGAATGGAGTCCCACTTCATTCACGGTGGCATTCTCATCTACATCCTTGTTTGGAGGCTAGTTTGGGTAATCTCTGTGCCGGTGAAACTACAACAAATTTTGTCCATGTTGTGGTCAGATCCTAGATGCTGTGGGGGACATTTCTCTGTGGTCTCTAGGTCTCACACAGGTCTGAAACAACCTGTGGTGTGGAACAGGGGCTATCTCAGACATCTGCCTCAGCTGCCTTTACTGTTGCATTTGAAGCTGGTGCTTTCACGTGTATCCTTTTGCAGGCTCAGGCTGCTGTAATGCTGTTCCTGAGTGTTTTAGAAACCCAGCACCATCAGTGGAGTCTGTTCCTGTGCTCTCTGTGTGTCAGCTGAGCTGCCCTGCAAAGACACAGTAACACTCATACAGTCTCTTTAAAAATTAATACTGAACAACATAAAGAAATAGACTTAAGAAGCAATTGCCAAAAATTGCATTAGTTAGCTAACTAGGTCAATGCATCCCCAAAGACAGATGCAGAAAATCACTTGCATTACATTTTGACTGGTTCCGAGGTGAAACGTAATTTATATAAAAGGCTTTCTAGTCAAAACAGGACTCACAAATTAATCCCTGATGAGTGTTTGAAATACAGACCTCCTGAATGATGAGCTCTAGGGAATGCTTGTTGCCCTATCACTTTTAGTTGGTTCATATTTTCTTCATTTCTTTAACCTGTTTTTATTACTGCTTGAGATTTGCCATTGGCTTGTGATTTCTTCAATTCTTGTGATACTTTCTCAGGATAGGTATTGCTTATTTCTTCTACTGCTTCAGTAACAATGACTAATGAATTGGTATCTGCAAGGCATGATTAGGAAAAAATGAACTGAGACTTGCTGCTCACAACTGTAGGTTTGGAAGTTTGGCTGTACCTTAGGGAAATCAGAATGCCAAATCTTGCCCACGCTTAATTTTGGTATGTATCTGTCATGTCAGCCTACCTGAAATGAGTTTTCTTTTCTTTTATAGCTTTTTTACCTTAAGGTGTCAAATCCAGAAGGGTACAGAGTCATGTGCATTAGTCATTGAAAACAGTGTCCTAAGCTTTGCCCCCGTGTTAGCAGGGGGTAGTGATCAGCTCTGCGTTTGTGCTGCTTGATTGATGCTTTCTGTGACAGCATTGTGCCATTCGGTAACATTTTTGGTGAAACAGTTTCCATTTAGTGGAGTGCACCACTTGTGCATGAGTGATGTGGTGGTGCATCTCAACAGTATCCTACCCCAAGCTAACATACTTCCCAAAGGGTCAGTCTGGGCACTTTGCACATGCTGTGACAGTGTTGCCATAATGGAAGAAAAACTTGGGCTGGTGGAAGCCACAGCTGAAATTTCCCCAGGAAGGGAGTCCCAGTAATCACTAAGTATGAACAACCAGACTCTAAAAAAGAGCAGGGAGAAGGGAAGTGCTTTCTCTCATGTTGAAAGTGTAGTTTAATGACACTGTTCTTCTTTTCCCCTCACAAGATATAGTTATTGGATGAATATTTCAGTTCAAACCTTTTTTGGGCTATCCATGTCCAGAAATATTTATTATTTTTCTGGGCAAGCAAGACCAACAGATGCTCATCTTTGGCATACCTAGGAGGGATGGCTGAAATGTACATGAAATATGTATACATATTTGTATACATTTACAGGTAAAATTTACCATTCTTCAATTCTTAAAATTTAATATGTGCACTGAATGCAAGGAAAATGCTTTTAAGATGCAGTATATGGATTTTTTTTCTTCTTTTTTCTTCTTTTATACATAAAATATGAAGTGCACTTCAAGAAGTAATTGACTTATTTGTGTTGTTTATTCTGAAAAGTCTTGCATTTATTCAGTTTACTTTTTTCTTTCATACCAAACCACTGGTATCACAGTGGTGCTCTTTGAGAAAACAAGAGCAAGCAGAAAAATGAACTCTTTTATTTGTGCTCCTTTTATTAACTGAAAAGTTATTTTCATGATTTTTTTTTGGTTTTCAGCTCTTTAGTGTCTGCGTGTCTTTGAGACTTGCCTTCCAGCATATACCAAATGTGAACAGTCAAAATTCCCTGTTTCAGTGGCAGATTAATGTGTTTATTACCATCTTAAATATTTCTTTCCATCCTTGTAAAATAAGGGAAGATGTTGGTGATGCAGATGTTAGATCTGTATCACAGTGCTTGAGACTGGAATAACGTAATTTGTTTTTAGTATAAAGACTTTCCTGGTTTAAAGTTGTACATTGCATTTGTAGAAAATCTGTAATCTATACAATCCTTGCAATTGGTCCTTGTAGGTTCATGTCACAGGGAGTTACTGTCATTGATGAACTTTGAGATTATAAAGCAAATACCTGGACTTTTGGAGGAGTTTAGTGGAAATAGAGTGTTAGGAAGGATGTTAAGAAACTTGGTTTACATGTTGAAATTGTGTAACAAATGCTGGTCAGGAATGTTCTCCTACAGCAGTATGTGTTAGGAGAGCTTCCTTGGCTGAAGAGTCAGGATGGTTCAGTGTCACCTTGTACAAAAGCAAGGGCACACCAGCAGTCTGAGATGGTTACTCAAGTGTTGATGTCTCTTTTCTAGACACAACTGTATGTTTTTGCTATTGTTATGACTGCTTTTGAGAGCTTCTCTCTACCTGAAGCCTGGGAAGAGTGTGTCACGTAGGTGACATTTGTGATGATTGTCTTTGTCCACTGAGAATAGAAAAGCCTCCCATTTTAAATCAATGTCATTGCAATACCATCTATCAGACATGAATGGTGAAGTGCAATACTGCTCTTTCAATCACAGAACTGAATTACTGTCCTTCACCGAGGAAGGTCACATGTTAAATTAAAATCTGAATTCTTTTACTGTAGCACAGAGGGATGACATTACTTCAGTTTCTTCTAGCTGTGCTCACAGGTTAGTTTACAGAGTGAAGAATCAGTGTAAAAAATAGTCAGACTCTCTTCTTACAAGAAATAGCATCATGTATCACATCTTTGGAGGCCCTATACACTTTATCCATAAAATACTGTGTTATATGTGGTGGATACTGGTGGAAGATTTGAGCACATGTGAGTGAGTTGTGTAGCAGAGGATTTTTGGGTGGTTTTGAAGTAAACATTAGGCTTGGCAGTGGCATAGGATGGCACAGTCACTGCAGGCCATCTGTAGAAAGCACAGAGGAAAGAGCAGTTGCCTGACTCAGCTGCAAAGCTTCCAGGTGCCAGAGCCAGATCTACCCTTCTGTGTCTTTTTCCAGTAAGGGCAACATGTGTTGATATCCTTTGTTGGGATGTGTGTGGGATTATGTCTCTGGATCATCCCTCTCCCATGAGCTGCTGCCTTCCCAGATCCTTTTGTAGGGGATCTGGTTTTTTTTGAAGAGGATTTGTTGTTTTTATGAATTTTAGGTGGTTTTTGCTGATAGAAATGTTGCTGGATCCCACATCTTTCCAGTGTCTATTGTGGGTGGTGACTTACAGCCTAGCCTCAATACTTTTCATGGGAAACTTGTGTGCTTTATTTTAATCATAAGTGATATTGGACCATTTCCATTTTCACGGGTTTCACTGTCACCTGCATCACCTTGTCTGCCTGCTGCTGCCCCAGTACACAGTGTGACCCAAGCTGCTGCTGGATGCTGCCACATCTGGTCTAGAAGTGACCAGCATGTCATCTTCAAAGGTCTGCAATGCACCTGGAAGCAGCAGCTGTAAATGCCCTGATACATTTCAAGTCAATGTGGATGATCACCAGTTGTATTTTTGTGGCACAAGTAAAGACTTTCTCGTAAGCCATCTCATGTGACAGCAGCAAATATTTTTCTTCAAAACTATTGCTTGAAAGCACAAGGTCCTGCTTTGTTTTGTCCCAATTCAGTGCTGGCTCTTTCTCAGCTTTTTCAGAAGTTTTGTGGGATTTTCTTAATACTGCAAAGGATGGTTTGCAATATGGAAAAACTTAAAAGAGTGTCGTCTTCAGTCAGTTGTTCTTGATTGAAGTCATCATTATCTAGAGGCAATAGAAAGTGCCCTTTCCTGTGGTGTTTCTAAGCACTGACTGGTGAGGGAAGCATGAGACACACAGGAACTGAGGCCTCCAGAGCTGCTGTGAAATGCCCAGTGGTCTGCAGGGTGCAGCTGGGAAGGGGGAGCTGAGCTGGATGAAGCTGAGATGCTGCAGGGGTGGGATGCCTGCCTTGAGACTTGCATTCAAATAGTCAGAAGGTGTATGCAGGTCTGACAGAAGAAACTCTGGTGTGTCACTGGGAAGGAGAAAGTAGAATAATTTGTATTTGATGTGAAGGCTTGTATCTGAAATGATTACATTTAAAATGTACTAAAATAGTGGTCTTCCCTAGAGCTGGGACTAGCAAGACACATTGCAGTAACATTGATATGCTGATCTCTGCAGCGTTCTCATTGCTGTTGGCTTTGTCACAATAATGTGTACCTAAATGTGTTCCTGTTGGAAAAGATTTTTCCTTTCAATTGAAAGCATACTTTTGGAAACCAAGCATACTTGGTTTCCAAAAGCTTTTAGTACCAACATGGTAAACACTTCTTTAAACTGATTTTGAAAAGTAAAACCCACTTTATTCAATCTCTTCTGAGGAACCTATACTAAAATTATAATAATTTTTCTCTAGTTTTATGTTGGTTGTCCCTGACAATTAAGGATGAAAGAAGGTGGCATAGAACATAACTAGTTCTCAGAACTTGTCTTTATTTTTCTGCTGTTGTTCCCCCAACCCCTGTATTTTCTGTCACTGTATACTAGACTTGTTTAAAAGATATACAGCCCTAATACAGGGAATAGGACCTCACAATTCTTAAAAAAAAAAATTGTTCTGCAGAAAAAAAGTATTCTTCTGTTTCTTGTCAAAAGCTATCAAAAGTAATGATGAAGGACATGACATGACTTTCAGGTTTTACCCAGAACATGCAAAACTAGTATTGAGGAGGAAACTAAAATACAGGAAAAAAACCTCCAAAACTTAGATCTCCAGGGAGCTGCTGCATGATTGAATACCTTGTGCTAATGTTACAAAATACTGAATTAATTTTGCCCTATATTTCTTCTAAATTAATTTTAATTAAAATGTAATAGTTCATATGAGCAGCTTATAATTGCTTTTTTCCTAGTGTGGTTTGTACAGAATCATTCCAGCTGCTATCACTAGAAGATGCATTGACTGCTTCTGCATTAGCATTTTGGCTCTGAGCAGCAGCATAGCTCTGCACTGAGTCTCTTCACATCTCCCATTGGCATCCCCACACACTTTTTGATCAGATCAGAAAGTGGTGTCAGTGCCCATGGAGTAACTTCCTCTGGGGGACGTTAAACCAGAGGTCTGCTCCAGGGATTCATTCCATGTACTTGGACTCTTTTGGAGATGTGAAGGTTTAAATCAATGAGAGAGTCTCAGGGCAGTTTCTAACAGTCCATGAATGGCAGTGTTCTGCTTAGGGGACTGCACTAAATCTAAATAGACATAAAACCTAAAAATGACATGTCATGGACATCTCTGGACCTCAGCTTCGAACAAGTTTGACCTGGTGATCCCTGCTGCTGCACTGCCTTACTTGCTGAGATGCACATGGTCAGACTGCTTCCTAAACTGTGTAATGCCCAGAGGAATTCATTCTCTTTACAAACAAGTGATTTTCTGTGTCAAAATACATTGTGTTGTTTAGTGTACAGGCATGTTATTACCTGAAAGATAATTGAATGCAGGGATTATGTGTATCCTCCTCTTAACCCAGTCCAACTTAGCACTTCTCCAAGGATGGGAGGATTTTGTAGTATTTTCTGACTGTAAGGGAATTACTGTCCTTTGTGGTGGAATTCATCTCCAAGTTACCATGCAATCACCAAACTTTTCTTGTAGCTTTCTTGTAGTTTAGTGTGTCAGATGCGGAGATCAAATTGTGTCCTGGGAACTCTGCAAGTTTCACCATATTTAAATATCCACCATTCCCTCTAAATAACTCTTAAGATACTTGAACAGTGATTACTGCATGCTTTTGTTAGCTGGTAGTTATCTCTGGCAAAACACTTCCAGAAACCCATTTATGACTGCAGATGTATTTTGCTTTTTCCTTCTTCAATGCTTGTCTGCCGGTGTCTTCGAGCTGGCTGTGTAGGTACAAAGTGCATAAAGCTGTATACTGGGGGAGAAAGGAAGTGAATTAGCTTCTCAGATTAGCTGCAGAACCTGCATGATTAGTAGTGGTGATTCCTCTCAGTGGCCAAGTGACAGCTCAGAGAAAGCCAGCAAATACAAGGTCAGTGAGAGGAGAGGTTTGGAAATCCACTCTAAAACACAGGTGGCCTGAATTTCACAGCTTTTTGCCAGCTTTGCTCTCCCTATGTTTTTGTTTACAAGTTTTTGTTTACAAGTTACAAGAATTTTTCCTTTCAGCCTGCTCAAAAGCTTGATGGCAGCTGGCAGAGGGCACAGTTAGGTAATGTTGCTTTTGCTGAGAAACGTGAAGTATTTTCTGTATCCATAGAAAGATGCAGATGCTTCTTATATCTACACTGAAAATTAACTTCCATTGTTTCCTGACCAATCCAATGCCAACCAGACTGTTGTAACTCACTGGTGATATGAAACAGTTTTGCCTTTACATTCATCAGTCTCTACAACCTGACAAATTCTAAGTGAAGTAATTGCCCCCTCCCTTTTTTTTTTTAGTTAAAGAGGACCTAGGACTTGATTTTTTATTTTCTGTGTATTTTAGTGCTTATCCTTCAAATACCTGTTTTTCGTAACAAGTTGTTTTCCCTCTGGAAAGTAGTTAAACATCCTGGAAAAGTAGCTCCTGTGCATTGTAGAAGATATGCATATGTGGGTAAAATTCTGTCCCTTCTCTGTGCCACAGGTAATCTTTATGGCTGATCATGGGTGGGAAATCTGTAATTTGCTCTGAAACAAAAAAAGTTACCTGAAATTTCAGCTGTGCTAGTGGTATTTTTTCCTTCAAATTTAGAAAAACCATGTGTTTCTTGGGACACTGAAATGCTCTTTGGTAATACCTAATTGCTGACCACATACTTCCACTTGGATGTTGAAGTGTTGTTGAAGTTTGTCTGCATCCTGTTTGACTTCAGGTAGTGTCATTTCTTTTAGATAATGGTTAACTTGGAAAGGGTTTGAAAGCAGCAGAAAAATCTACTTCACTGAAATGACAAGGAAATATCTCAGAATTCCCGTAACTTCTTAAAAAAAAAAGTGTTTCAGGTCTCTAAATAATTTAATATAACCTTTCTGATCTTGCTTTCTATCTGCTAGATGTGTGAGGCCACAGAGATGCCTGAAAAGGCCTTTGCCCTGCGTGTGTCTACCTGGTAGTGCATATTTAACTGAGGAAATAGATTATTATCTTACACTCTGCTGGACTTCCAGCAGCTTTTTAAAGAATTGCCTCTTAAAATCTTTTAAATGTGTAAGGAAACTACTAATAAAGATGGCATTTATGCAATGCCATTCTATCTTCATTATGCTGAAAATGGCAAAAAAGCTTTCCGCTTCACGTAAGACTATTTGCCTTACATGAAGATTGCTTGCAGATTTATTCCATAATATGTAAGACACCTTGAACGCTCCATTATGAGTATTTATTAATGATCTTCCTGTATTTCTACCATATTCCTTGTTTTGAGATGAGGGTGTGAAAGCAAAGGGGACCAGAACTCCTTCAGTACAGCACTTAGCAGTCACAGAATGGTTTGGGTTGGAAGGGACCTGTAGAGATGGTTGAGTTCCAAACTCCTGCCATAGGCAAGGACACTTCCCACTAGACCAGGTTGTTCAACGCCACACCCAACCTGTCCTTCAATACTTCCAGCTTTTCTGGGCAAGCTGTTCACTGACTCACCACCCTAATAGTAAACAATTTATTTCTTCTATCCAATAGAATTTACCTCCTTTAGTTTAAAACCATCACCTCTTGTCCTTTCACTGCAGACCCTGGTACAGTGTCTCACCCCATCTATCTCATAAGCCCCTTTTATATATTGAAAAGATGAAATAAGCTCTCCTTTATTTCTTTGTCATATTTCATACCAGTTAAGGAAGCTGTCAGTTTAGTATTCTACACTTGCTGTTTTCAATATTGATCTGTCTCTTCTGCAGATTTTATAAATTCAGGGTAAAAGCTGTCGTCAAGTGTGATTGACAGGTTCTTGATTAATGAAGCCTAGTATTGAAATTGCAAGACATCAGCTGTTGGCAGTATGGAGATGACTGAGTTTTACAAGATTTGTATGTAAGGATACTTTTCAGTCACCGTTGTTTAAGATAACTGTGAAAAGTGCCAAACTTACTTTTTCATTAGTACTGATTGTAATAACCAGTACCATCATAGATCTTAGGAATGCTGTATGTTTCATGTAAGAATCTTGTGGATGACCTCTGAAGGTTCTCTAATCCAATCCCTAATCAAAACAGAATAAATTAGAGCGGGTTGTGCAGGAGCTTTATCAGTGAAGTTTTTGACCATGGCCTATCTGCATCTCTCTTTCTGTGTTTTTTCATTTCCATGTCATAAATTAAACAGACTTCACATCTGGTCCAAATTTTCTGGTCCAAATTTTCCAAAATCCCAACTTACCTGCTGCCTTTTGTCTTAGCCTTGCACACCTCTCTGGAACCTGGGTCTGTTTTCTCTTTGCCCCTCTGCCAGGTGTCTGTGGACAGAAGACAGCAGAACCTTTTACCTTTACCTTCTCTTTCAGAGTGGAACAGTCTCAACTGATTCAGCACCTGCTTGTATGTGCACTCTGTCTTCAGTGAAACTCAACTTTGTGCTCAAGTTCAAATGCTTTCCTTAAATTAAAAAAATTGAAACAGTTTTTTAAGACAATCTGTTTTCGGCTGCACACTGTTTTGCTGTACTGTCAACTATGTATCCATTGATGGTGCTGTCCTGTTCTTAGGAAGCCATTAAAGCACCTTAACTTTAACCTACTGTGACTTTTTGATTTTTCTTCTCTCTAGGTTTTGGAATTTAGCTGAGCTGTGCTAAAATTATATTGATTTCAAAGAAGGTTTTTATAAGGTGTTTAAATGTGGATCTCATCACTATTTCAACTTTTTTCCTTTTATTTTTAATGAATCTCTTATGCTAACAGCATCTGATTTTTAAAAAGTGAAAGGAATTTCTTAGGCTCCTAGATATATTGAGTTTTTAAACATTTTTAAGGAGATAGTCTAAGCTAAGTGTGCTACTAATAAAGAAAAAAATAAGAGTGATCAACTGATTATGTTCCTAAATTCCCATGGAGACTTTCATTGACCTTCAGGCTCCTTTTTGGGTTCTATTAAACTTTCCTTTTTCTCCATTCCCTCTTGGGAATGGGTTCCTGTGTCTCATTCTTATGAAGGGCAAGAAGTAGAAATATATTTTTATGTTAAACTACTGGCTTCGGGCAGAAATAAAGATGTTTCATTTAGAAACAAGGGATAGAGGGGGCAAAATAATATCACTAAACCAAGATATTTTGGCAGAAACAAATTGCAAAAAATGTAAGGCTTGAAGTGTGTTGTCTAGAAAATAAAATACCTGTATAGGTCTGAATACAGTAGCAGCTGGGAGATCAGCTTGAGAGTAGACTACTGAGTAGGAGGGAACTCTTGAGTAATCAGCTTTTTTAGGGTTCTTTTAATTGAAAAAGAGCAGCAACAGCAACACACATCCCTAAAAAATAGCACTCCTGGAAATTGCCCTGACTGCAGTTTTCTGTTAAGTCTCTTTCCTTAACTTAAAATGAAAGAAAAAAGCCTTCTAATTCCAGATTGCTAAATGCTCTGCCCTGCACTTCAATACTCGAGAGAGTGGGGTGGGAAGCTCCTCAGGCTGTTACAACACTTGGCTTATTTTGGTTGGTGCCTGCGTAATTCTCCTACACCACCTTATCTTTCCTCCTCTGCTTTCTGCAGCTCTAAGTGAGGGTCACATAACTGTTTCCTATGTAAGGCAGGAATTCTGGAGCAGACCCTGAAAGAAATGCTGATTTGCAGGCTGCAGATATGCACAAAATCTGTCTTAGTGTCTGTTGCCTTGTTTCTAAGGTACTTTTCCACAGCTAGAAACAAATCACAGTGTGATCCTTGCTTTTCTTTGTTCCCACCCAATTTTCTTATTCATGAAACAGGAAAACCTCCCCCTTGCTCATTCCCCCACTCCACAGGTAACAGTGGGGTCTCTTTTCCCCAGTGCAGATTCTTGTTGGTCACTGTGGCCACTTCTCTCAGCTCTCTCTGGCATCATGTAAATGGCCACTCATTGTTTTTTGAGTTGTGGTTTCTCTAGTTTTATAGGACTTCATTACAGCAGATTATGTTTTCTGTAGAGAACAAGTCATACAGAGCCAAAATGCAGTCCTTTTTTTTGCTTCCCTACTTGCCACTGCTTCTTGTTCTATTCAGAGCTGTTATTAATTGCTGCTGCCTTTGTGCAAGTACTCAGTCAGATAGATTTTCCATCACCAAAGCTTTATATCAAAGAATGTGGTATCAAAGAAAAGATTTTTTCCTTTTATAGATAAAAGAAAACATCTTTATTTTCAGAACTCGCAAAGACCAATTCAACTTGCTGTCAAAAAAAATCTATATTAGGGTTTCTTTTCAAAATGTGTAGATTAAAAAAATCATTTGGAGAGACCATTTATTTGAAATACAGGTTTCCTGAGCAAACACAAAAACCTCTTCCAGTTCATCTAGGTGGAAAACCTCCTTGTATGACATAATTCTCTAGAATCTAGGTGGTTATATCTAATTAGCTTTTATTTGTTTTTTGACTAGGCTGTCTGGTTAGAATAGAACTACAGAATGGTTTGAGTTGGAAGGACTTCAAAGATCATTTAGTCCCATCCCCTCTGGCATGGGTAGGGAATCTTCCATAAGACCAGGTTGCTCAAAGCCCCATTCAGCCTGGCCATGCACATTTCCAGGAAATGGGGCATTCTCAGCTTCTCTGGGGCAGCCCCATTCCAATGTCTCATCACTCTCACTGTAAAATATTTCTTCCTAATAGCTCAACTAATTCTCTCCCCTTTTAGTTTAAAACCATTCCTCTTAGACCTATCACTTGCTCATGCAAAAAATCCTTCTCCCTCTTATAAGCTTTTAGGTACTACAAGGTTGCAATAACATCTCCTCAGAGCTGTCTCTTCTGAACAACCCCATCTCTCTTAGCCTGTCTTTGTAGGAAAGGTGCTCCAGCTCTCTAGTCATCTTGGTGCCCTCCTCCTCCTGTTCCTTTGGGCCTGCTGTGCTTCAGTGTTTGTCTTGTGCTGGGAACCCCAGAGCTGGACACGGCACTTCAGGCGGGGTCTCATGAGGGTGGAGTAGAAGGGCAGAATCCCTTCCCTCTGCCCATGCTGCTCCAGATGCAGCCCAGGACTCCTTTGGCTTTCTGTGCTCTCTGCTCATATTGCCAGGTCACATCCAGCTTTTCATCTAGGAGAATCCCAAGGGCCTTCTCAGCAGGGCAGATCCCAATGAGTACTTCTTCCAGTCTGTATGCATACCATTGATTGTTTTGCTGTGGAAAGCTGAAAAATGCTAAGACTCAGCTGTTAGGCAAGCTGACAGGTTTTTTTTTCCATGGCTGATGGGGATCTGTGCTGTAAAAAAAAAAGGAAAAAAGTCTCAAGCTTTCTCAAAGGGTTAACAAACTATATGCAGTAGGAAGTTTCTTCCAGTGCTGGGGGTGGTTCTTCTAATCTTACTGGGAACATAAGATAGTGAGGAAGAGCATGGTAGTTAAGTACAATTGTTTTGTATCTTCACAGGATAATCAATTCAGTTTTGATCTTAAAGCTAATTCAATTTTCTTTTGATTTGTTAGATTTTACAGAAAGGAAAAATTAATGAAGTTGATACTTACAGGAAATAATCATGTAATGGGCAAGGGGAGAGAAAGGGTGCTTCTTTCAGAATATTATTCATTCACAGGAAATAAAAACTCACTCTAAGTGCTTTAGAGTAGGAGTCAGAGGTGAAGGAAGATTCTGCAGATGATACAGAGAAGGCTGGACTGGAAGCTGTCATTTTGTAAGGAAGGGAAAACCAGAAATGATTCCCATGTTTATCCCCTGTTATTGAGATCACCAGCCCAAACTTTCTTTTTTTCGTCCCTGCTGTAGACCAGTTCCTTGAAGATTTATCTGAGTGGAAGAGAGGGCATTTGAACAAGAAAGATCCAGAAAACTAATCTGAATCTTTAGCTCAATTCATGCTAAACTGATGTGTGACTGTGTTGTTGCTTGGCTAAACATGCCTTTTTGGAAATGCAAAGAGTACAGAATGCTGGCAGGAGCCCTATAAGGTTTTAAGCTGTTGCTACAAGCTGTTACCTAGATTAGCTGGCAGAGGAATGTTTGAACCTGCAAATGACTTTGGGAGGGCCCAGTCTCTAACTATAGATTCCTGGCTGTGAAATCTGTACTGCTAATAATTTGAGGGATGGGGAATCAAGGTTTCCAGGCACCAAATGTCTGTCTGCCTTTACTATGAACACAGTTGAAGTGAACACAGTTCATTTTCAGAAGGAGATATTAAGACTTCATTAATACCCATTTTCCTACTTCTTAGCTTTCATTATATAAGCTCCTTTTAGAACAAGGGTTTTTGTTGTTTTGCCTTTAAAAATCATCACATCTTTTAGTTGGCTGTGGATCATACTCAAGCTGCTATGATTGCCACACAATCCATTTTGCTCATACAGATGAAAATCAAAATGCCTTACCAGGTGATTCATAATTTCCAAGCCTAACTTGTGGGTTATGCCTAGTAACAAGGATAACCACTAAAATATAGGAAGCTGCCATTAAAAGTTTCAGATAACCAGTCATAAAATACAGTGTTTGGAGAACATCACTCACTTCACAAGTAACGTTTTGACAAGAACAGCTTCTCCTTCCCTGTTTAGCTCAGTGTAAGCTAACAAGGGTGTTTTTTTTAGATGTGAAGCTAAACTTCCAAATTCTATTTCTGTTTTTTGCTTATAAGGATGAATGTCTATTTTGGTAGACAGTTTGGATTTTATTTATGCTGTGAAATATCTACTTGGATCCCAGCAATCCACTATCACCACTTCAAGTAATGTCACCTTCAGCAGTATCCTTGTTTTTATTGCTCTTTATCTTGTGTTGTCATTTTGTGTAGAGGAAGCTCCAGTTGCCCTTTACTGTAGCATGTTTTGAACCTTTGTAAATATTATGTATTAAAGAAGTTTACTTCTGTTAAAGTAATTATCAGAAACAACACAAAAACTCCAACCAAATCTATTCTCATTAAGTTCATCAAGGCATTAGGAGGTCTCATCATTCTGACTTAATTTTTATTCATAGATTAGAAGAAAGAAAACAACATCTTGTTGTTTTGTCAAGGTCAAATGAAGTGATTCTGATGCAGGAATATGTCTAAATGTTTTAGAGGAAAAGAAAACAACAATTAAGGCAGAAGTATCACTAACAAAAAAATGACTTTTTGGAGACAAATGGCTATTTTTTTCTTTGTAAAAATAGCCATTTTTTATTTCTGTGACATATGTTTAAATCATCTGTTTCCCTCTAGTTCTATGGACAGTTCAGTTGTTCCATTTTTTAAAAGTATAATGGTTTTATTTTTTAGTGCTGTTCTAATCTGTTGTCATAACTAGCAGCAGATTTAAGGGTTATCAGAAACTACTGAAGTACCATTTAAATTTCCAGAAGGCTTATTTTCAAAAGAAAAAGGTATTTAATTCTGAAAACTTGTTTTGGTTTTCATTTTTGAGTTTAAACCTATTTTATATTCTTAAAATCTGTATTATGCCCAGAGTTTATTTTTAAGAACACAGTAACATTTGAACTCAACAATATGCATGAAAGGATTGCTGATAAGAATATGCAAATATAATACAGCTAGTTTCAGAGCTAGATCATTTTAATAAAAAAGTTTCACACTCATTTGCTGTTTGGAAACCAGTTATCTCACAGTTAAAGTCCTTTGGGCTTTTTAGTTGAGTTCATAAAGCTCCTTTAATGCAGAGATTAGCAGTTTCTTCATTTCTTTCATTCCATTTATTGGTTTGTAAACCTGAAGGCTGTGAATTTTATGAAAGAAAATCCTTTAATTATGTGTATGCCTATTGATATGTGGTGGTTGCCATGGTACATGTTTGGAGTGAAACTTTTTAAACACTGACTTGAGTATGATAATTTTTAGTATCATTTTTCTGATACAATTAATCAGAAGTCTGAAAAATTCCAAGTACTTACTTGGAGTAAGAGTTTAGCTTGACTGGATGTTCCAAAGGTCTAAAATGTAAAAAGTTCTGACCTAAAGGTCTAAACTTCACTACATGGTCTTAGCATTTCTGCAGGGCTGCACTTGAGATGCACAAAGTGATTTGTGTGATGGAGCTCTGTTGAGAGTTCACTACTCCCTCTGAGTTGCAAACCATTGAGTGAGAACAGCTGCTTTAATTTATCTTTATTCATGTTAGCGCTTTCTTCCCAATTGTTTTGTACAATGCTGTATTGTGAATAAAGTTTTATAAACTTCTATCAAGTAGCTGAGTGGTTCAGGAATTATTAAAAACCCTGCATCAGTTCCTTAGCACATTTCTGCCTCCTTTCCCAACAGTCCTTGCTGTAGAGCAAGGTCACTGGTGGTGGACTTGAAGATGTAGGTGTCTAAAATGTCCCTTGAAAGTAAAGATAGATTTTGAACTCAGTTAAGGACCTTATACAAAGTTTATGAAGAATGAAAGACCTCTCATAGGCATTCAGCAGCCTGGATTTACAGCAGATGCTGCAGAATCAGTTGCCAGATATGATTTTTATGTCCAAAGACTCCATGCTCAGATGTTATGCAGGGTATGAGAACCTTAGGGCTATTTGTGAGTTCAACTTCATGGGTACATGTTTTAGGAAATCTTTTTTTCTTTGTGAAATTGGAGCTCTGACAGCAGCAAGTGCTGGCTTTGTTGCTTTTCCTCCCCGGAAATGCTACTTTGAGTATGGAACCCTTGTCAGCCCAGTGATGGATGTGTCTTTTCTGAGAATATCATACGAGATCTATGAATTGACTTTGTCCCTTGATTTTACTTGGAGACTTTTTGAGGTAATGATGTGGCTAAATGGCAGGACATGTGGGACTGTCTACTCTCCAAATGTTAATGTTAATTGGAAACCAGCTAGAAAATTTGTCAGGCTGTATTCTGCTATTAAAGAAGCAAAGTTAAATGATGATGCAATGAGATATGAATTAGAAATATCATAATTTTAAATGAAAATAAATTTTTCTTAGTTTTTCTTTTCTCCTTATTTTTCAATGAAGAAATTGTTATCTAAACCCTCTTCTTGAGTCCAACTCTTGAAACGCTTCATATCTTGCCAGCTCTCTGAAGCTGAAATTCTGCATGTAAATTGTTCTTCACTAATGGACTTGTATAGGTTTTTTTACTGAGTCAATACTTCTAATATTTTCTGTATGTTCAGGAAATACTGAAAATATAAAAATGTAGATCCTCTTCAGCTCTCTATTTTTTATTTTTCTTTGATGGCAAATATTTTGACTTATTCATATTGTGATTAGATGTTCTGAGTGAGTATACCAAATGTGACAAGATGTATAAAACAGAATTTTTCACTAGACTGTACTTGGGAAAAACCACTAAAAGCACTACTCTGGGCAGAGAGGACTTCAAGTAAATACTGTAGCCAGGGATTTAAAATTTTTACTTATTATCCCTTAGCTTTCTGTATTATTATTGTATTTAATAGGATACTTTTAAAGTCTTAGAGCTATCTGTTAGCCAGAAATTTATGTGGGTTTTTTTTCCTTCATTGGGAGAATCTTAAATTCAGCCTCATGCCATTGCTCTCAAAGGTATAGAATAAATGTAATTAATTTCTCCTCCCTCTGCTGGCCTTTGAGCTATGCAGAGCAGATCTATCCAGTACCTTCAAAGTACCCACACCCGCAACTGATTTGTGAATTGGGGCTTTTGGGGACTAAGGAGAACACTTCATCTCCAATATCCAGACCTGAGCAGTGAGTAATGGCATTTCTGAAATAACCTCTCAACAGCAATGGAAGATTTTAGAAAGGAAACAACAGTGATATTTTGCGATAATTTTGAGTACATTCACTTGCAGCTGATGTGTAATGTATTAGTGTGATATAAGGAGAGCTGTACATTTCATTGGTAGTAGAGAGTGTACAAAAAATGGTTTCTTTTTTTTGCTTGGGCTTCCTGATAATCCTCTTTGTAGTACAGTGCAGAAAAGCAGAACTGAAATTGTTCAAAAATAATTGAAATAATTCAAATTTGCTTGAAAATAAGGTACAAAGTCAGCTATGCCTGGCAACATTGTCTTGATAGCAATCATTTAAGAACTATTATGTATTCTTTTGTTGTTGTCTTGTTTTTTTTTTAAGCTGGACCTGTGATCTGCAGAATGCTAACATACCCTCCAACTCGAAGAGCCTTAATTGTGGGTTGTGGTCTGCAAATGTTTCAACAACTGTCAGGGATTAACACCGTCATGTATGTATTTCCCAATTGCTTCTTTTTATAAAGTATTAAAAAAAAAATCAATTAGACCATTAGCAGTTATAGATGGTCTTCTGGACAAAGTCTGAACGGTGAAAAATTGAGTGTGAGAACTGGAATGCTGGTTTGAAATCCAGATGTTGACATATTTGGCATCACAGTAAATTAGTACAAGACAATGTTTGTGTAGGGATAAACATTTTCATAGACATGAGAATACAAACTGTATTCTGAGAGATGCCTTTTTGTGTTAGGGTTTTTGGTCAAGGCTATGTATGTCTGTACAAGAAAGCACATTTATGGTTTGAATTTGTTGCTAATAGATTACAATAAGGTGAGGATTTGACTAACCATGCTAATAAAGTGGAACATTACTGTGAAGTGCTAAAGGATGCTGAGGGAAGAAACATTTCCTACTTTTACATGGTTTTGTTATGTGCATGAAGACTCAATAAATGTGGAAGTGAGGGATGATGTATTGGGTTTTCTGACAAGCTGTCAGCTCATAACAGGAGTAGCTCTTGACAAATGTGCAATGTGCAAGACCTTGTTTAAGATGAAATTATTGTTGGGTTACCCTACAGGACTAATCATAATGAATATGGTTGACATATTGTTTTAAGAGCAAGTATAAAATGTGTTGCCATAACAATTTACTGAGAAAACTGTGCCTACGGGACCATGCATCTTAGGAAATTGTTAAAAGGAACAGCCAAAAGGATAAGGCTTTTAGTGGTATCAAGAGCTACCATATTAAATATTAGAGTAAACACTGCCATCTGTCACACTGGAAGCAAAAATGCCCCAGACTCAGTATTATTAAACTGCAAAGGATGGAAATCTGTAACAGGTAAGGAAAGATTTCATAAAGTAGGAATTGTAAGCCAGTGTGGGAAACACTTGGACACCAAACTGGTAACTTATGTGTGAAAGCCAGGAGACAGGCACAGAAAGAGCTTTGATAAATTTTTCAGACACATCAGAAACAACAAACCTAACAGTCTCCACGCCCAGTAAGGATCAAGACATTGGGAGTACACTAGCAGAAGATAAGTGTTTAGCACCAAATCTCACAAAGACCCTTTTTGCATTTGTGTTAATTATAGAGAGTGTAGAGAAGCTTTTTGCTCTAGTGCCTACTTAAGGTGTCTCAGGTGGTCTGCTTGACACTTGAGTATTAGGGGAAAACTTCTAGAACAAGCTGATTAAAAATAAGTTAATCAGGGTACACTCAACAGGTCTGGAGTAATTTGCATCCATAACTACTGAATTTGGAAATGTAGCATAATTTACATGAAGCTACAGCCCAGAAAGTTTTATTTCTGTTCTTTATAAAAATTAATTAGAACTTCATAGAATCAAATAACATATGTGTTTATAAATATGAAAAATGAACATGTGCATGTACAATATAAAATAACAAAGAAGAGCCAACATGATTATTGTAGACAGATTATAGCTTGCTTGCATGTGAGTCCATGGTTGCATCTGAATTGTAAATCTTACATGAATTAACCATCCCAAGCAACCATGACAGCTGCAGCCAAAATTTCTTGGAGAATTCATACAGTCACAAATATGAGAAGTCCTGTCAGGTAAATAACCATTTAAGATAGGGGGGGAAAGGGTGAGAATAGAAGATCAGTTATCACAAACCAAGAATAGACTCCTACAATGATCTATATGAACATCTTTGCTGCTTTAATAAATCTTTGAAAGGGGCTAAACAACAAAATGACAGCTTGTATTCATATAGTATTCACAATATAAAGGTCCCCCAAATCTGTGAACATGAACAGTTGTGGGAAGAGAATGCAAGAAAACAAATTAGTAGAATGGCAAGTGCATTAACCATTGAATATTATTCAATAATGCCTGCAGGAGGGAAATGGGTAACTAACATGCATGGCAGTCTAAAATGTCACTGCTCAAAAAAGAGGGCTTGCAATTGCATTATCATTCTGTCCAAACATCATGACGATATCCATGGCCAACCTTGAAAAGTACAAACAGTTGCAGATGTCCTTTCTTTTAATAAGAGCAAACCAGGTTATGTGTGGGGAAAGAGATACCTGTGTTTGAACAGGATGATCAGAACTCTGCAGCTTGGAAAAAAATGAGGTCAGAAGAAATACAAGAGGTATATAAAGCTACTAATGTTAGCGAGAGGATGGGGAGAGGATGGTTATTCATAATTTCTTCTAACGCATTTTTGATGACTCCTAGCTCTTACCCAGCAGTAGGTTTAAAATAAACATTTTTTCATGCAACACATAATTATATATTGGAACTCATTGCTACAGGATGTTACAGATGCCAAATGTAGAAATACATTTAGAAGTTAATTAGGGAAACTTACATAATAAACATTATTAAAATGTTATGAAATGTGGTGTGCATGCAATCTCTGGCCAAGGACAGTCATTCTCACAATTTGGTTCTCACTGCTTTGGGATGCCTTATTAAGCTAGAACAAAAAATTGACAGTTCAGAAGGCTTATAACACCGGTAGGTTGACACTGGTATGTTTATTTTAAACTTACTATGTTTTAAAATTTCAAACTCCTTTCTATGTAGGAGGTTTTACAAATAGTTTGGAATTGGCCTAATTTACTTGTGGATGCGTAGGAGGACAGAATTACAACTATAAAATATGGTTGAATCTCAGCTTTAAAATAATAAAATGCCTTTAGTAAACACATGAAGGCACTGTTGTTAAAGGACTGGATTGTCAACCATTTGCAATATCCAGTCTCTTTTAATGTTCCAGTATAACTAAAGTTTTGGTTATCAGGTATGCAAGACAAACATTCCCCTGTGAAAGTACATTTTTCAAATACCAGTAAGCAGCTTGTCTGTTGATGGTTGCTTACATAGAAATTTGTGATTGCCTTTTAATGCTGTAATAGGATGGTACCTTAAGGATCTGTCAGATTGTATTAACTCTCTAAGCACTTGTTTTCTCTTCATAGTGTTTAGTTATGTCATTCTGGGACTGCTGTTCTCTTGCAGCACGAAAGCAGGCATTGGTTATGGTTGAAGGTCTTGTATCGTGTGGACTTTCCTTCAGTGGTTTCTCAAAAACAGACATGAAAAGTGTTTTGACAGTGGATATTCAGTGTACCTTTGCTGCTACTGTAAATCCTTGTTTATTGGCCTCTTTTAGGCCATAGGAGAAGAGGCTGATGACCCCAACTTGCCTGGCTTTCCATGGCAGAGAATTTAGCCTCTGGTTGCCCTCAGACCAGTTAACAACATGGCAGCATCCATGACAGGCCCTGACTTCTAATCTTCTGGCTTGAGATTTTCTGCTCTTTCTGCTATAAAATAATTTGTTTAATCTTGTATTTTACTGTAAGAAAAGTAAGGCCATCAGAGTGAATTTGTGTGTGTAAAGCTCATTTAAACCCCGTAATCAAATTACAAAGGGACAGGAAAAAATATAAAAAGTAACACAATTGTAGAATGATTTAATACTTCCCCAATTTGTATATGCTTTACTGAGTAACTCCTCAATTTTAAAAAAGAAAAACTTGACTCAAAAATTATGGGTGTTAGAGGAATTTTTCAGAGGTCTAAAAATATTCATTGAATGTACCCAGTAGAAGAAGAGATGCCAAAAAAACAAAAATTACCTACAAGAAACAATTTTTTTACAACAGTAAAAATCTAGAGCTTCCATGCTTAGTAATTCAGTAATCTGGTGTAAATTTTCTGGTTTAAAACTGGACATCAGTAGTGAAGCCACTGAGAGCAATGAAGTCCGTGTGTAGCTGGAGTTCTCTTTAGGATGGGGAGAGACCAGAAGAACTGCTGTAAGAATTGTTGCAGGCTGTGCTCAGCCCTTTCATTGCGCAATAAACTGATCTGGTTTTTGCACAGAAATAGTTTCATATCCTATTTGAATACCATTTGCTATACACATGTTTGTGTATGACATCCAACCGTGAGGAACCAGAAACTCATCACGAACAGGATGTTACTGAATTGGTGAGAACAGTATGTGGAGCAACCTCTGCATTGAGGAGGTGGATCTAAAAGAGAAGCAAAATGTAAAAATAGGCTAAAGAAATTGTGACTGTCACAGGAACAAACTCTAGCATGATAAATTTAGTCAGCAGAAGAATAAAGCTCAGTGACCTATTGCTTTGATTCTTTTTTTTCCCCCCTAAGAACAAGGTATCACTGCTGTCTGATGGAGTGCCTGACGCAGAACAAATGTTTCCTTTTTGTCATGGCTTTTTCCAGCTTAGCTGACCCATTAAAGTCATACAATTTTAGACAAGCATCTCTCACACTGGTGTGAGAAGGTCTGAAATGGTTTAACTTCTCAGATTCTTACCATTCTAGTGTTTTCTCATCTTGAAAACAGAAGCTCACTGTTTTAAGCCTGAAGCCCAAATCTGGTTTGAAGGAGACTGAGAAAGGCCTTGTGAAGGAATTTATATTCCAGGGGAATAGTTACTACAAATTAGATTTTTAGTAGTAATGTATCTTAGAATTTGGTTAAATCAATGATGTTGAGATATTTTAAAGCCCAAGTCGCCCATAGGTAAAACTTGGGGGAAGAGGACCATTTTGAGGTAAAACTTGAAATTAATTTTTCCTATGAGTTTCTTACTAAAAAAAAGTTTAAAAAAGGAAGAAGTTCCATTTTTGGGGGTGAGAGGAAGAGGGGACTTGAAGGATTTGAACCGTTTCACTTTGTGTAGTGAAAACCATCAGTGCAGGTTATATCTTTGTGCTCATGTTCTTGCAGAACTGGGACTTCTGAAAACATTTCTGGTAGTGTGCAGCCTTGTGGCAGTAAAAAAAACCTCCAAACCATAAGGAAGAAAGGTTTTGGAAAAAATCCCAGGTTATCTTGAATACTAGGCAGTAATTTAGCCCTAATTGGAGGGAGTTCATATTGTCTTGTCAGAATTGCTTGCAGGTGGTATGACCTGCGCTGGAGGGGCTGCTGCTCTTTGAGAGGTTTGGTGTCTGTTCCAAATGACTGCCTATGCCCTCAAGACTATAAATCTGAGATAAGATTGAAGAGACAGCTGTATCATCTTGATTATTCTTCCTCTCACAATACTTTAAGTGGACTTGATGAAAGCCAGACAAAATACTTTGTTCTGTAGTTGAAACACTAAGTTTGATGTGGTGCTAATTTTGTAATTTGCCATTATCTTTTCACATTGTGTTAGAAAATCTTTCTGCAACAGGAAAGTGGTATAATGTGTCAATAGGGAGAGCATGTGGCCTTCAGCATTTTTGCTACGCTATTTGCATGTATATATGATCTGTTATTTGTATTTAATATTTTTTTTCTGAGATATCTTTGCATCTTCTAAAAGTTAAGTGAATCCATATATAAAATGCATTTGTGTTTGGATTTGGTCCTCAGATGCTTTTGAGTGCTTTTCTAACAGTGCTGCTTTTTAATTTATGCAAGCAAACAAAAGAACCAGAAAGAAGGATGATAAAAAGAAGCATCTTTTTTCAGCTAGAAGGAAATAGGCAGGAGAGTAAAATACTATAGGGAGAAGGAAAAAAGCTCAGAATAATTACAGAGGAAAAAGAAGCTGGATAGAAAAAAACAAATACAAAAGAGGACAAGAAGATGTTATGTAATAAGTGGAAATTTAGAGTTTGAACATAAGAATATTAGAACAATTAATATGAAAAGTGAAAAAATATTGTGCTGAATGGGAATGAGAGAATGAAAGAAAATAGGAGTAGGACTGGGAAAGAAGTCAAGATACATCTGGAGTTTAATAGAGACCAGAGAAGAATTGAATGGAAAGCACATTTCCTGGCAGGTTTAATGTCCAGGTCTGTTGTGTAGCACTTTCAGAGCTGAAACCTGCAGGCACCTTGCTGTAGCCTCAGAATCAACCTGATACTTCTGCTTAACATGAGTGTGAGCTCGATTCCCAGAGGAGTGGTGAAAGTCAAGATTCTTGAAGACTTCTTTTAAAGACAAAAAACTTGTATTTAAATTCCAGTTTTTTAACTTCTTTGAAATGAAATACTGAATAGGGAACATTGGATAATATCTGACACATCCGACTGCAGATAAACTTTTCATTTTTTTAAGATCCTTGAATAAATAACTTTTTTTGTGAATTACTGCACAAGTAGTAGCAACCTTCCTGCTCTTTCAGCATCAGCAGCCATATAGAGATTTATAATTAATGAGTGAATGTATTTACAGTTTATGACAGATTTATAATGAATAAGCTGGTCATTGAAATGAGGTTTTCCTAGAGCATTGGTTGTTGTTTTGAATATTGGAAAATAGTTGCTGGGATCCATAAACAGAAGTTCTACTGGCAAGAAGTAATGATGATTCACATTTTTTTTGTGATTTGTTTTGAGGCATTGACTTTTAATGTTGTGTAGGTTTCTATTGTGTGTATTGTATGTTGTGTGTTCTCTGGCTATGCATTTTAAAACAAAATCCAGAAAATAGCGTACTGTATTAAAAAAAAACCAACAAACCCAACAAACAAAACCAAACCCCAAGCTGAGACAATGGTAAATGTCATCCAAGTTGCCCAGCAGTTACTGAAGGAGAGTACCTTTTATTGTACTGTTGACTGAAATTCAAATTGAGCACAGTAACTCCCAAGCAGACTGCTGTGTGGCATTTATTTTTGGATGGACAGTAGCTTGTCGCCTCAGTTTTGGGTTTTTTTTGAGTACTCTCAGACCCAACTGGGCTTTAAGTCTGACTCAAGGAGGGACTGTTGCATTAATGTTCTTTCCAGATACAAACTTTATAGTATTGTCAGGATAACTGAGAAGATTTGGCAATTGACAAGTCTAATTTTCTCTGATGACTCCATGACATTAAGGCTGCTGCCTGGTTAGGTTTTCATCCTTCAGTATTTTGTTGTGGGTAAACTGTCCAGTTTATATCTTTCTTTTAAATTTTGCATTTTCCTCTTAGGCTTTAGACTTTTTTAGTAAAACAAAAGGAAACTCTATGTTGCACATCCACTTGCTTTTCAGAGAATAATCCATTAGAGATTTTTTACTAGGTTTTCATAAATTCTTCCAATAACTTTTTTGAGAAGTGACCCTTGATTTTACCTTTAAGCCTTCCTTCATATTGCAAGATGTTTTAGATAGTACTGTGTGCAAACTCATCATATAAAATACTTCAGTAGTATACAGATTCTTTTATATAGACTGCAGGTATTTTTGGATGAACAACTAAACAGAAATCCAGTTTAGTCAAACACTCTAGGTGAGGTGAGTCTCCCATTACACCAGCTGTCTCTGTAGAAGAAGTAATGTGATTAACTTATAACAGCTCTTGAGAGGAACAAATTGTAGTTAGTAAGCAAAATTATTTCATATTGCGCACTGTAAAATATTCTAAATGCGAGTTTATGGAAACTGCCTTTATCAGTTTCACAGTACTTAGAAAGAAAAATGAAACTCTGGCTCAGGCTTTTAAAAAGTGTTGCATGTTCAGTTGTGGATGCTGACAGAGAAATTTTTAGGCATCAGGAGCAGTAGAACCTGGGAAAGCAAGTCAGATAGATTTTCCCATGGATTGCTCTGGAGGAAGACATTCCAAACAATTTCTAATCTCTGCACCTGCTGTTTTTGGAATTCGTTCACTTGCAAAGATGTTTATGAAAGGATGTTGGTCTGAATGACCAATCAAGTCCAATTGTACCGAAACAGTGTATAGAAAGAGTGTGTGTTTTAATAAGCATTTGCTATATATGCCCTCCAAGAAGATTGAAGTATATTGTTATTTCAGCCATCTCAAATATAATAATGATATACTGCAACCACCTTTCCATAGGCAGTGTACTGTTACCACAGCTGATCTTGTTTCTTCTAAAGTAAAGAGCACATTGAAAATAAAATATATAAAAAAAAAACAAACTTCAAACATCTGATGGTCACCAAGTTGTACATATTGGACACAAGTTTATTGTTTACAAACAGGCTTATACAGTATTCCTTCCAAGTCCTGTAACATATGTGATGATGATGATGATTCTCATTATTATTAAATTTTAATTATTTTCCCCAGTGAAATGGTATCTCTGAATTGAACAATTAATTTCTTTGTGAAAATCTGTCCAATAAGTTTGAAAAATTATCACACAACTTACAGAGAGAAGTGGTGACTTTGGAACTTTGGCCAAACTCAGATTTGGAGGTGGAAATGGCTGGAAGTGTGCAGAGCTTTAGGCTGGACAGAAGCAGTTCTTGTCAGCAGTTGAGATGCTGTGTAACAAGAAATGTGAAATTCCCTTTCATCACATGCTCTCAGCAAGAACCCTGGGCAGTATTTACAGCAGCTGTGACTTGGCAGAGCCAGTCTTTTCCCTTCCCTCTTTGCCATCAGCTCTCTGGCAGTGCAGGCCAGGGAGGAGCCCAAACACAGGAGGAGCCCAGTTTCTCTGGACCTTGCTCTGATGTTCTTCCTTCTTCTCAGTCATTAGTAAATGCTGATGTGGCAAGGGAATACCACCTAGTAAGGGTAGTGTGCCTTAGTAAATCTTCTAGGAAGTGGCTGAAGCATAAATCTGTTGATGACAGGATGCCAATAGCTTTATCCATTAATTAAAACCAGACAAGCCAACACAAGATACTGGTTAAGGAACACTGCAGCAAGCCTGAGAAAAAAGCCACAGTGAAAAGAACAGGGCACATTCCTTTATTAATATTCAGCTCATTATTAAAGTCATCAGCAGGATTGCAGAGTCTTACTGGAGTGGCTGATCCAATGGAGCTGGTGCTGTTGATTGTCTTCACTCAGCTGCCCCCAGTAGGTGGCAAGTCCTTGTCCCCATAGGAACAGCTAGAAGCTCTCTCTGGTCAACCATCAGAGGGCAGAGCAGTGTGAGATCAGTCACTGTAGTTCAGGATAACAGACATCAGCTCTTTTACCCTCAGGGTCCCCTTGTCTTTCTCAAATACTTCAGCTGGCCGGTTCCCATTCCATTCAGACTCCTCACAGGTTATGGTGAATCTTCAAACCAAGCCACGGGGTGCGTCCACTCCTGCCTTGGCCAGGGCACCCTCTAATTCTCCTCTTTTGCATCTAGCTTCTCATCTTGGGGTGCAGTTTCTCTAAAAAATCCTCCCAGGATTCACAGGTCTGTTGTATTTGCATATCCAAATGCATATGCATTTGTCCCGGTCGAAGCAGAGGGTATCCCTGCTGAAAAGGAACTTACAGAGAACAATGACCGGGCAATCTAGGCAGGAGCCACTCCTTTTCACATTTTCATGAAGCAGGAGAATGCCACAGTCCTGCTCCCTCCCAGGTCCACAGCAGCAAACATGGGCAGTTTTTTTGTTGTTTTTTTTTTTAGCCCTCATAGCCACTGGGAATTCGTTCATAACAATAGCGCTTTGTTCCACAGGCAGGATGCAGTGCAGGCAGTAGTGACTTGGTGTTCAGAGTCACGGAGAGGGATGGGAAGAGAAAGAGCTGGGTCATGCTGCTGGGCATCCAGTGTGGCTCTACACCTGTGCAAGAAAAAGGAGCAGTAGTTAGGCCTTAGCCTTCATCTTGGTCTTCATCTTAGCAGCAAACTGCAAGACTGAGTGACCTGGATGGATGCAGGCCCCAAAAGGCAGTTCAGTAAACCTGAATATTTTTTAAGGCAGTTATATTGCTGAAGTTTATGTATCATTTACTGTGTTTAAAGATAATGCCCATGTTTTAGAATTTTTTGTTTAAAAGTTGTTTTTTTTTGGTTTTTTTTTAATATTCTAGTGTGTGCTTATTGGGTGGCCTGCAAAACCCTGAAAAGCTTAGGGGTTTAATGATTTAGCTCCAAAGGCTGTACTTTACCAGTTGAAATAATTGTGAGAGGCTAGTTAGGATACAAGTAAGAAACTGCATCTGTATTAAAAACGTGTCACCTGTGTGCCAGTGTTGCTAGCAATAAATCCACACTATATTAAATTTCCACTAAAAATGTAAAATGAAACCAAAGCTGTTTTGTCCTGTTGTGCTGCCCTGCTGGTTTAAAAGTTAATTTGTCTGAGTCAGTTTAAAAGTACAGATTTATAATTTGCCGTAAAACAAAGAAGTTAAAACTTGAAATTAGGGTTATTTGGCCAATGCCATATGCCAATCTGCAAGATTCCCTCTCAGGCCAGAGCTTCTCACTGCTAATGCCATTTCTCTGTGCGTTTTGTGCTCTTATGCCTTTTGAAATAGAAAAGGAAAATCACAGCTTTATGCCACTTAAAAGAAAAAAAAATTATGCAAAACAAGGCAGTGAATCACAATGGAGTAATTAACTAGATTAAAGCTATAAAATACACTTCCTAGTTAAGCTGCTTGTGTTGATCAAACTAACCAGAGTTTTTGGAAGATGGTGTTGACAGTTACATCCTCGTTCTAACTGTTGGAGATCAAAGGATAGGTAATACAAATTTTGAAGGCTTGAGTATCAGAAGATCAAGGAAACATTCAAAGATGATATATAATGGGACTAATGGGATGAAATAAGGTAAAGATTAGAATGATTATTGGAACATAGTTCAGTGCTTAGAAGTACTATACTGAGTGTCTCGAGGGAAATAGGAAACAATCATGGTTTCTAATTGCTTAAACTGTTACAACAATAGAGAAAGTATTAGAAATAACATACTTGGGGGGGTTGGTGTTGAGTTTAGTAGATATACAGTAGCAGATTAATGTAATTTTACAAGTAAAGGCTAATTTCCTTTAAATTAAACTTTTATATCCCACATCTTTGGATAATTCTCATAATCTAACCATTTATTGTTAAAAAAGTAGAAAATCAAACACAGCCCCCACCTAAAACCTAGGCAAACTTAAATAATTGTAGAATGCCAAAAATGTGAAATGACATTGTTGAGAGCTTGTTTGCAGTATAATTTTCATTAGGTTAAAAAATAAACAATGGAAAACCTTCTGAAATTGCACAGAAGGCGGGGTAAGGGTGCTGATGTAAGGTATTGTAAGGGGCATTTAACTCTAGGCTCTCGTTCTGTTTTGAAGCATTGGGATTTTTTTTCATTTCCTATATCTTGTAATATTAGTGATTTTCCTTATTTGTCTGGTGCTGAACATCTGCTTTGTTGTGGGAGTTTTGTGTTGTTTGTGTTTTACCCTCCCAAATCTGGACCTTTGAATCAATGAGTTAAGAATGACCACATGAAATATTTTTCTTATATACTGTTTTTTTGAGTTCTATCCTGGGTTACTGGTTAGAGGAATATATACAAAAAAATGGAATAGCATGAATAAAAGTAAACCTCATGGTGTGACGGCTGCAAATGATTTGCCACAGTCTGGATCCATCTACTGATGGTTTGGTTAATTATTTTTAAAATGTTGCAAGTGTATTAAAAATGATCTGAATATTAACTGACACTTCAATTAAAAAAAAAACAACAAAAACTTCAGCAAAACCTTAAGTTAAATGCCTTTAATAATTGGCATTTTTCAGTGTAATGCTTTCACTGAAGTAAATCCCTTGTAAATTTTGTGTTGACTGTTACTAATACAAAGACTCTTACTAATACAAAGGCTTGTAATATCTTCATTTGGAAATCAATGTTTATTTCTATAACATGCTCAAAACCCAAATATTTGAAGAATTGTATAGGAGTTAACATACCAAATTACTTTCAAAGAAATCCTGCTATCTTCTCATTTGGCATGTATTTTTTTTTTAATGTAGCCTGATCAGCAGGGACTACGTGCACAAGTGCACGATTTTACCCCAGTTTTTCATGAGTGAAGTCTTCTGTGGAAGACCAGTCAGAAGGCTGGATATTTGTATTAAAATATTGAAAATCAACTCACAGTCCTGCTGATTGTAGTCTTTGTTTTATCTTATTTTACTGTGGTTTTCTTGATGGTAAATGATAATATCTGTTCCTATAGTTCTTCAGGCTATGAAAGCATATTTAGAGAAAGACTGTCACTTTGAAGGTAACATAAAAACAAAGTATTTGTTTAAAGAAGAAATTTGATCCCAAGTTTTCTAACATTTCTTTTGATGTTATTGAGGAATTTGTGTATTTAATAGAAATTTTTCCACATTTTTCTGCTTTTGATTTCTACTCTCCTTTATGCCTGTAGTGAAGTCATAACACTGTTGGATTTCTATCTGTTGCCTTAGTAATAACTTTCAGGTCACCAATCTGGTGTTAATTTCACTGCAGGGCCATGCAGGGGAAATCGTGTGAAAATGTCTTTGCCTTACATGTGCCTTACATGCACAGTGTAGCTGTTAAGTCAGATAAATGCATCTCATTCAGTTTGTTCATGTGTAAAGCCAAGTAATGAAATGAAGTCAGAGCAGTGATGCTGCTGTTTTTAAATCATTCATGAATGATTGCTGGAGGAAGTTCCCTAAATAGCACTACTGGTTTGTTTGTTTTAATGTATTGTTTGCCTAAACACCTCCTGGAGCACAGTTTGGTCTCAACAGTTTTTCTTCTGTTAAAACATTTGTAATCATCTTGTAAAAATTCTTTTTTAATGCAACTGTTAATGTTTAATATGCATAATTCTGTTGAACTGTACATTTCTGTTGTCTCTAGCATTTATTTTGAGACCTATCAGGAAATCTGATACCAATTAATGACCTTTTTTTTTTCCTATAAAGCACAATAGAATAGTAAGGGGAAGGGCTGGTTTGTGTTGTAGATTTGCTCCCTTGGCAACACGTAGGGGGCAGATATTATTCAGATATCGAACTGTGTTTGTAGCAATAAGGAAGTATCTTCTTCCTTGGGGAAAGTCAGGGAATATAAAAATGTGAAATAATTCAAAGCTCACAATGTAATCAATCTTGAAAAGACACAAAATTAAAGTGTAAAAGGCCGCCTGGTTGGGGCTGCCTGATACAGCAACATGAACAACCTCAGTGAAACACATTACTGATGCCATTCAAACAGAGTAAGAGATATGATGCCCTTTAGATCTGTTTATTCACCTTTACTTTAAGGGCACAGGAACTGGTTCTGTAAATTGGATTCTTCTGAGTCTGTCAATAAGAGTTAAGCTGCCACAGGCTAGCCAATATGCCTTGTGCCACAGATTGGAGACACAAAAAATAAAGGTTGAGAGGTTATGTGCATTGCAAAGATTTGCTATAAATGAAAATAGCCCAGAAATGAACCATAAATAAAACATGGTGGCATCTAAAAGCTAATCCAGACCTTGTTATTGGGATCAGTCTGCAAAACAGAGAGATAGCTGTGGTGAAAATGGGCCATATAGAAGGTGTGATACACAGCACAGTCACCAAATGGAAAGAAAATAAGAAATCACTGATGAGACTCTTAATTCCTCAGTGTGGTGAGAAAGAATAATGTCTGTAAGGCCAGTGAAGAGGAGAGGCCAGGGAGGGAGACATCAGGAGGGGGGAACTGAACAACACTTGGGTTCTCATCTTTTGGAGGGGCTGGTTCTTTCCTGGAGAGTTTCCTGAAATCAGATGGTGTCAGAGCTGGAGGGATGCGAGTTGAGTCTAAGCCTCTGCAGGTGAGAGGGGTCTCACCTATGACTGCTTAAAATGTTTGGGGGTATTTTTCTCCAGAGTTCTAAGAAGTTCAGAGAATGATTTTGAAACATTTTCATGATGGAATAAAATCCTTTTGTGATGTTTTATTTCTTTTTATAGTCACTTGTATACTGCACTTGCCCAAAGCATTTTTATAGACATATTGAAAATAGGAAAAGAATATGAGACCAGATTATTATCAGCAAAATTTCATATGTTTCACAAGGGAAAATTGGAACAGGGATACACTGGACTGCTGATTAAAACATATACTTCTGGAGGCTCCTTTCTCACATAAATTTGAATCTTTTACTCAGTTATGAATGAAAGATGCTTTTTTTTTGAAGAAGAAGAACCAGGGAGCGCCCTGTTATAAGCCAGGGGGGAAACAAAAGCACAACAAAAACAAACAGTTAAGACAATTTGGGCTTTATTACTATACTCTCTCTTTTTACTTCCTCAGTTATATAATTTCTATTGTATGTTTATAGACTGGGGAAGGAGAAGAAAAAATGAGCGGTGAAACATTAATGTTTCCAACTTCAGGTTTTAAATAATATATTTAAATGAAAGTCCTGAAATTGATTATTGAAAACAAGAGTTGACAAAAAGCCTTCTTTTACTAAGGGAATACTTATTGCCCTGGCATATTGGTGAGAGAGGGGGAGCAGGTGAAAGTACTGAAAAAAGTACTGAAGGACTTGTTGGTGCTGTAAGGAGCATGTTGGAATGTTAGGAATCAGGTAAGAGCTCACTAAAACTTGGGCCAATTTGGCTATTTTTAAACAAAGTTTTGAATGTTACCTTTTAAAACCTCCTCTGTCCTACTTTTGAGCCCTTAACGAAATGTGAGAACTGAAACTGTGTAACCACAATTTAATACAGATGACAGATGAATTTGATACAGATAAGATACAAACTGAAAGAAATCCTAGCACCACACTGAACCAGCAGCTCTGTCCCGTTTACACAGGAATGAGAGAACAAAGGGAAGCTAATCAGAATGAGAAGTGTAAATTATGCTTGTTAGTGATGGCACATTCCAGGAATTTTAGATTTTTCAACCGTCTTAATATTTAAGTTTAAATTTTGTTTCAGATTGTGATACATGCCTGTAATGTCACTAATTTACAGAGGAAATAAAAGGCAGGATACAGCTCATATTTTTTCTGGCTTGTGTAGGAATGGAGAATGACTTATTAGTGAAATGGAACAGCTCTCAAGGGGAAAATGTACTCATTCCAAGTAATCTTTCTTTCTTCTCTATTTCATATAATAGTCGAGAAATTGTGTGTTAACACATTTATAGTTTGAATATTATCAAATATACTACAGTAGTCCTCTCTATCTTATATGCTTTGTTAGGGTTTTGAGTAAGTAAAACTAGTGAAGCTTAGCTTATTGTAGCTTATTGCATTTTTCAGGGCATAGTCCTATTTTAAATGCTTTTGTCTTACTGCAAACCCTAGGTTTTTATGATTCTTGTCACATTGTGGTAAATTAAGTCAAGCACTGCTATAATTCTGAGGCAGAATTGGGATGTATCATAGTAAAAGAAAGAAAAATAACCCCAAACCAAGCCTTTCCCCATATATATATGTTATCACAATTAACTGCACTGAGACCTGGAAGATACTGGTCAGGTCTCCACAGTTATTTATATCTTATTATTTATTGATTTATCATATTTGTTAACTTAAATCATTCAGAAAATCATTTAAACACATCCCCTATTGCCAAATTCCCGCTCCCCTGCAAACTCTGTCACTTCCACTTTAAGCATCTCTGAAGAAGATTCTGCTGTCCTGCTGTGTCTTCAGTTATGCTTGAGCTGCTCCAGTGACTTCTCCTTGCATTGATGTAAGAGATGCCACCATCTCTGCAAAGTCTTCAGTGCAGAAATGCACATTAACCAGGCAACAAATATGGGTAAGCAGTTTGAGATTGTGGATTTCTGTCCAGTTTTGGAAATCTTAATTCCTTTAATAGTGTAATATGCTACTGCAGACAACTGGTGTTGGAGGAAGACTAGGCAATGCTAGGGAAGGAAATTTAAAAAAGGAAGTACAGAAAGAAGAAGAAAACCACATTAGCTGGGATGGGCAGTACTTTAAAATGTAAAGCCACTGTTGGAAAAAGAAATTAATTCCATGGTTAGAAGCTTGGCTCAATTGCCCATCCTCTCAGAAGAATCTAAGAGCCCTGTCTAGTTTTTGCCTTTTGAAAACTGAACGAGTAGCTCTTGGACATCTGTGAAAACACTTAAACCCTCCTTTCTGCAATGTCTTGTTAGGATATGCTGAAGCAAATGGTTGTGTAAAGAAAAAGATGATATTGTATAGCTTTTTTTTTTCTTTTGCAGATTGCTCAAAAAGCTGTGCTTGTTCTATTTTCTATTAAAATTTTGTTTTGTTTTGTTTTGGGGGTTTTTTTGGTTTTTTTCTGAGGGAATATTATTCCTGAAACTTACTCAGCCGAGGGACAAATGAAACCAGTAGATTCCTGCAAAAAAACGTTATCTTGCCTCCAGTCCTTCTTACAAGGACCTTAAAACTCTGCACTGTATGCTTGCAAGAAACTTTAAGCACGTTTTCTAATTCAGATTTGCAATTTAATGCCCCTAAGTGACACATTTTAGCTTCCTGTAGTGTGTATATTACAACAATATTCACACAGAGATACAATTTCATACTTTTGAGTTTTTCTAACTCAGACTAGACACTCATCTGGACTATTACCTTGGAAAAATAAATTGTAATTCATCTCCTGTACAGCTCTTGATGTCCCTGAGTCTCTCAGTGTTCCGAGTGGTGTGTGCAGGGTCATTCAGAGTGGGTAGAGCTGTGTGACTGTCATTGGCCTGGGCACCTCTGCAGTCTTTCATTTTCTCTTCAGTATCAAAGGTGATCTTTTCAATAAATCAGCTTTTGGGTTTTGCTAACAACATAATCTTAAAGTGATTCCATGCTTGCTGCACTGTAAACCAGCACATACAGGAACATTGAAGTGTATTTACCATACACCTTCTAAAATTTTTATTTTTGTGTCTTAGGTTTTGTGCATTGGTTTATTGCTTCTTGTTCTCTCTAAATAAAGTTATAAAAAACTTACAAGCAACCAGTGTTTATGACACCTCTCTAAACTAGTTGTTCTCTGTAGAGAACCCATTTGGGGATTTATTCTGGTTTCATAAAAGACATTTTCCTTTCCTAACAACAAAATTCTCTGTCTGGAACAAATTAACTGCCATTCAAGGACTAATCTCTTCCTCCATGGCAGAAATTTCATCCTCTGTGGCACTGCTCTTCAAACTGACTGCTGCAATCACTGTCACGGGTGCTCCCCAGAGGTTTCAGACCAGAATCACATCTGCTGCTTTGAGTCACAACTTCATCCTATCTGGTGGGGTTTCAGTGTTCATTAGACTAATTAATGATAAAGTACAGCAGTATGACATGGCCTGGCTCTCTTGTCGTGTCTGTCCGCTTTCTCAAAAATTCAAAGTATTGGCTATTTTCTGAATGTTTGGTTTTGTGCAAGATTTTAAATAAGCAGCTTTCTCATGTTGGCACTTAAGTCAGAAAAAGTGCACTGCTGTCTGGTATAATCTTGCTTGAGCTGCACAGAGGTATCTAAACCCAGCAAAACCTGCATTTGTAGAAGGAAATGGACAGGCAAAAACCTCTGTAAGGGAAATCTTTACCTATGTGAAATTAGATGTATTATGAGGACAGAGGAGCGAAAGTGGGAGAATGGGAGCAAAATGTAATGCTAAAATTTAGTTGCTTTCCTCAGTAAAGCAGAACAACACATAGCACAGAATCTGCATTGTGGCTCTGTGGTTTTCCCTCAGAACAGATTACTCACCTCTTCTTAGGTACCTATACTTTTTTCCAGGTTTTTAAGAAAAGGTGCTTTGTAATTCTTTTCAGGATAAAAATACCTAATTATATTGTGTGCATAAGGAATTATTGTTTATATCTATTATTAATCTAATAACTGATAACTGTTGTGGATGAGGAGTTTGAATGTACTCTCAGTAAATTCAGACTACATCCAGTTGGGTGGGGATATGATCTGCTGTAGGGTAGGAAGGCTCTAAAGAGGTGCAGGCTGGACATCATGAGGATTATACCCTTGGAGAGCACTGTATATCTGAGTCAAATGGAATCCATCGATGGTGATGTGGCACTGTCTCCATTGAAGAAATCAGGGTGATCACAGTGATGACCAATATCAAGGGCACAGATTTGCTTGCTTTTGGAGAAGATTGAACAGTGTGTGACCCAGTGGTGAGAAGGCATAGAGCAAGTATTGATCTTTCCATCAGGTTTTGACCCTGCAGTTTTCTAAACCCATGTTTTCTGTTCATCACTTGAAGTCTGACTTGGCCGGGAGAGCGTAACCATTGCTTCAGGAGATGCCACCTTACCTGTAGGAGTAGATTTCCCCAGCAGTGTTAAGAAAGGTTTCCTCTGGTTTAAAATCCTCTGGCAATATATCAGCCACCAAAGGGCAATATGTCAAATAATAGTAGCCATAAAGTCTACTTGCCCAACAAAGTCAGCTAATTTTTTTTAAATTATGCAGTAATTAATTTGATGTTACTGTGACACAGCTATTGAGGAGGATTTCTGCCATGATGGATCTGCAGATGTCTGTGAAGAGCAATGAAGAGAAGCTACAAGGCACCATTGTTGTGTGCATACTATTACTTGATACATTTTTAATGTGAAATTTTTGAATTTTGCAATTCACATAGACAGGTCTGCCAGATAAGTATTATTTAAGATTTTTTTCAATGTATTTTTTGTGTATGCAGTCTCTGTTTTTTTCCATCCCTCCCCATGTGAGAGCATGACTAGCGAAAGTTAACATTCTGTCAGTATCCCTTCTTCAGAAACTACCTTTGTATCATACACTTTTGCCTCTTCTCAAAACAGTGTAAGTTCTGTTTTTCTCTAGTCTCCTGTTATGTGGCATTCTTTATGCCTGTAATAAATGCTGACAACTCCCAGCTCAACAGCTATTTCCATCAAATGCAGACTGTTACGTCACTCAGATTTCTGAGTGCCAGTCTGAGATAAGGACTTGAATGAAAAGGCAGCTGGCATAAGGTCTGTGTCTGAAGAAAATGTTACTGTGTCTGGAAAGGCAGCAGTGGCATCCAAAGCAAGTGCAGCATTAACCTTCAAGGGGTACACAAATCTCCAGCATTCAAGGACAAAGCACATATCTGTTTGGCTTCTCTCAGTATTCCTAATAAGAATTGTTGTGAGAAGGTGAGAGATGCTGCTTGCTTCTTTCCAACATGAAGATGCCACGATGATCTAAGCTTTCAGCACCCTGAACTAGGCTGCTCCGGTGTATTTTCATTAAGATCTGTGTGTTGAGCTTGGGCTTATTCAGCATGCAGGTTTCTGCCAGCCAGAGGTGTCCCTGTGGACAGCACAGCTTACTGTAGCCACTGGGCTAGGTGTAAGGAGCTTAACAGCTTTAGGGCTTTTTGTACTCCGCTTGTTCTCTGTTAAGGACAGAGCTGACAGGTAGCTATACTGTACAGTTGTATAATTGACCACTCATGAAAACTAATATTTTCTTTCTCTGTAGTAGCAATCTTCCCAATACCAACTGGTATTTCCCCAGTCCAGGCCTCTCACCTGTGTTATCTACTGTAAGCTCTCAACCTTTAATTTCCTTTTTCCCTGCAATACAAGTTTTCTTCCTGAACATGGTTCTTAAAAAGAAGGCACCCTTCTCAAAGCAAAATCTTTGTGAGCAGTAGAGGTTCGTGGTGTCAATGTGTGTCATGGTCTCAAGTCAGGGATTAGCGGTGCTTCCTCGTTATCTCTTCCCATCTGTCAGCATCCATTTTTTTGCCTTGTGTTCATATTGCAAGCTTTTTGGGAGAGGTGATTTAATTGTTCTGTTTCTGAACAGCACCCAGCACACTGAGTCCTTCCCAGTGCCAGAGACAGATATTTCAGTAATGCAGTCAGCCTTTAGGAATGAAGCTATGTGACGTTCTGCTTCCAACAGTGTAATTTTGCAGAAGGTTTTATTTCTAAGTAATTGTTTTTATCCCAGTATAGGGTTTTATCCCAGTATAGGGTTATATGATTTCTCCCCTCCTCTTTCCCTGTAATGGGGAAATGAAAAACTTGCTCTGTCCTTATCCAGGCTTTCCTTCCAGAAGGAAAGTTTTAGTCTTGTACTGCCAAATGTCACAGACAACAGCTTCTACACTGGCCATTAAGAGTCTCATTTCTCTAACAGAGGTAGTCTTTCCATTTAAGAGAGTAAAGAAAAAGCCCACATAAGTAATCCTTTGTATTTATTGCAATGAGAGAAAGGAGCTTTGCTGATTATATATGACAGCATTTTTAATAAATGAAGCTGAGATTTTAAATTCTTTGTGAGAAATTACTAGATGTTACCCTTTTTTACCAGTGCGAGTACAGTCTGTCATTTGCAATGTCAGTGTTGGTGTTTGAGGGTACAATACTTACTAGAACTTTACTTTCTAATCCCAGAATATTTGTATTTTATATTACAGCATGCTGTATTTTACAGTGAAATATTTATCTTCTGCAAAGTGTGCCAGGCTCTCCCCTGGTCAGGAGCCATGGGCCTGCTGAAGACCCGGTGGTCACAGAGTTTTGCATGCTCTAGAGAGGTGTGGAGAGTCCAAGGCTGAGGCTTGAGGTCAGACTGAGAGGAAAAGGTAAAATCTTAAGGAAAAGAATGCACATTTAGTATGTGTGTTTTAGAACTAGAAAATAAAATAGCAACTTAGCTTTAAGAGATTACTTTTGCAGAAATTTTGTTTCAAGAACTGTGTTAACTTCTTAGCACATTAAAATATGGAAGAAAACATATTGTTGCAGATATGTGATGTTATTAGAAACAAATTAGGAGGAACAGTGACTCTGCATGTGTGGAGAGTCTTGCTACTGCATATGCACATATTGTTCTTCCCTTGATAAGGATCTCCAAACAAGCTTCAATTGGAGAAAGTCAGTGTTTCCCTATTAGACACATCTTACTTGGGTTGATTCTGGATGTTGCTCTTGATGCACTAAGTAGATCCTGGTAAGGAAATAAAAAGCCAAGAAGAGTGAAGACAAAGGCAGCAGTCAGGAGGGAAAACCGACAGAAACACAAGCAAGAAGCTGGATCAATGGTGGGGTTTTAGTGTGCTGGTGCATCTGTTAACTCCTCTTATCTTGGCTTAGGAAATATTTAAAAAATAAAATTGTATTTTATTAAATGTTTCCTTGTATCAGATACTAATGCACCATTGAATTTTTGTGGGATTACTTGCATTCCATTTTTAAACTTGTGCTTTTTTATTGTGAGCCAGTGTTGTAATTTAGATTTAAGGGGGGGTCCCTGGGGAGAGTTCCCTGGGAGCTCCCCGGGTCCTGAGTGTTCGCGTGCTGGTAAGCAAGGAGACTCCAGACACTGGTGAGGTGCTGATGAGATGAGGATTTATTTGGAGTCTTACCCTGGGAAGGCAGCATGGTCACTGAGGGAGAGGGGGAAGGGAAGGGGAGAGGGGGAAGGGGAGAGGAGCAGAGCCTCCGAAGACCTCCAGGGCAAAGAGGGCGAGCCCTCTCTGTTTGCACCCTTAATAGGGAGGTTCAAAGTGGGCACAGTAAGATTCTCCGGCCAGTGGGTTTAGAGATACATGACACTGCCGGGAGGTTACAGACTTGGGATAAACATACACTTTCCAGAGGTGAGCCAGAGCATACCATTTCCATAAAATGCAATTCCACAAGCCAGTTACTGTTTGGCTGACCTTGTGCATGACTAATCCAATGCCATCCATCTGATGGTACATTTAAAATCTTGTGAACCCTTCCAAATCACAATAGGTGATTTGGAGCCTTCAGATTTAATAGCTGGGAATGCAGAGATGACAAAAAGACCCAGGTTTCCTATGCGTAAAGATGCTTTACTCTGAGTGGGGATGAGCAGAGCAAAGGCAGTGTCATCCTAGTAGTCATTCAGTCACCTACTGACAAATATAGCTCTGTCTTACCTTAAAAAAGAGAAAGGAAAAATTTACATGAGAAGCTAAATTACTAGGTCCTAGTCCATAAAATAGGTCTGTTAGTTATTAAACAAATAAATAAAATAATAAATATATGCATATATCTATATCTATATATAATTAGTTTTGTAAGTAATTTGCTCCAGACATTTTAGGCCATATCTGAGGAAGTTAATAGGGTTAGAAAAAATAGTGCAAAATGTGGAAACATTCTCCCAGCATTTAGGTGAATTACCTTTAGCCAGGAGTTTTTCTTTAAACAGGGGAAAAAAGCCTATATTGGACAGCTTTGCTTGAGGTGATGTTTTTTACTCTTCTCTTGCCTCATAAGTCAAGTGTGTCTGCTCAGTGAACTGCTGCTCCTTCATATTTTTGTAGATCTCCATCTTCCATTTGTCTTTCAGTTCTCCTCCTGTAAGTGAAATCTTGCTCAGGACTGCTAATTGTAATTTCCTCAGGCAAGAAGATCTTTCCCTTGTGCCAGTGAAACTCATAGAAATTTCATTTATGTGATGGGTTTTCTTCTCTTGGCTTCACTGTTCCTGCCCTTCTGGGATTAATTTGTCTTGGCCACTTTGAGAAGAAAAGGATTTTTATTCCAATGTTATTTCTGGAGTCCTCCTTAGGAGACCAACAAAGGCAGTGCAGTGAGGATACAAAGTCACAATGCTCGACTGCCTGCTGCAGAGTACTTTCTGGAGCAGTGTATCATCTGTCTTGCATGCCATGATGGCAGTTGTCTTCTGTCACTGAGCTGTCAGGTCAAGATGCTGTTTTTAGCTAAGGTTGCTATTTCTAAAGGACCTCTGGGAGGAATTGACTGAAAGCTGGTGCCTGTTGCCCTGTAATTGCCACTTCATTAAAATATTTCAGTTACAGTTCTTGTATGCCCCTAAGTTCTCAAGATACCTGACATGAAACTTCTGAACTGTGCCATAAATTTTTGTTCAATGTGGCATTTTAGAGCAAAATCCCAGTTGTGGGATTTGAGTTAAAGCTGTTAAGAAGAATGGCTTCCTCTAGAGACCTTAACCAACACATCTGTATTCTCACTTGAGTTTCTATACAGTTCTATACTTTTATGTCAATAAAAATTTCATTCTGATTTCCAAGTAACCTCTCTAATCAGAAGTGAAAGGTATTTACCAGAAAAGGATTTCAGCAGAACCTGCTGGATGATCTGTGACTCTAAACTGAAAGGAGTTAACAAACATTGCAGTCTATAAGCACTGAACACACCATCGCCATCAAAGAAAGAAACAAAGTCCAGAAGGAAAAATCAAAGCTATTCTCTGCATTTTGGGCAACACATTTTTGCTGGATTTTTCTTTAGATTATATTCAAAACTAAGTACAGTAATTACTCTTTTGAATGTGCTAGGGCTGAATTACCTTTGCCTCAGGCAACATTATACTGTTTGCTACTTAGTACATTATTAACATAAAACCTATATGATTATTTTTAACAAACTTTGCATAGATTGCCATTTGTTCTTACCTGCTGAGAGTGTTGAAAAATGTGTATAAAATCAATTACTGTGTAAAACACAATTCATCTCACAGATAATGTAATGGCATAGTCAGTGTGGTGATAGGTCTTTTTTTCTCTTTTCTGATTCCATGAATTTGAATGTTTGACTGCTGTGGCTTTCAGTATACATTATGTTGTGTTTTATATACTTGCAATTGTTAAAAAAAAAGAAAAAAATACAATAACTAGCATATTAGAGAAGTCTTGAAAGTGTACTTTTTTTCCCCTTCCCCAATCTAGGAATATCATAGGAAGTTACAGAAGGGAGACCATTATATCCATTGAATACAGGAAAACATAAAGCTGTTTCATTAAATGAACAATTTTGTGGTAGCTATCCTCAAGGCTAATAAAATGTATTTGTGTAATTATTGCATTTTAAAGCCTTATTTAAGAAGCAGGATAGTGCTGTTCTAAGTGATGTAGAAATGTAGAGCTAAAAAGCTCTTGGTTCAAGAAACTATCGTTAGAAAATATTGAAAACAGGAGTGCAAGCAGAAAGAGAAAAATTAATAAAAGTATGAAGAATAATTAGATAAAGTAAAAAGGGATAAAAAGGATACAGTGCATTGATTTTATAAAGCAAAATCCAGCTGTAGAACAATCAGATATTTATTCTTGGAACAAGTAAGTGGTTTTGATAGAACGAGAAAATGTTGAAAATGTCTTTTCATCTGGAAAGTTTTGATTTTTTAGTTCAGTTTTAATTCAAGGATAGGTGGCATTGCTCAATAACTATAAGAGTAAAGGTATAAGCAAAAATGTTTTTACAGAAGGTTGTGAGAAAAAGCTACTGGAAAGACTAATTAACTTTATTCCTTTCACTGTAGTCCTGTTCATACTCTAACCGAGCTTGATACTATCAGAAATCAGATCTTTCATGTTTTAAAATGGTGTTTGACCTCAAAGAGAGAAACTTCCTACATAATATGCAGCAGACTACCTGCATAATAAAATTTTTATTTTCAGCACTGCTAAATCTTGGTTTTGTTGTAAATGTATATATTGAATATATACATTGATATATTGAAGTAGTATTGCCATGGGAAATCCCAGGGTCTTCTCATTATACTAAGGTTTGTATAATAAATTTTTATTTCAGCAGCATATTCTGCTTAACTCCCAATGAGGCCCTTTGTTCTGTACCTGGCTGAGAATTGTAGCACCCTGGGTGTTACTGTTTGGTACATTAAATTGATTTCCAGTAAGGAGATATATACATCGTGGGTATAAAACTGATTGTGTAGTGTGATTATGATTAGATTAATTTTTCACTATGTTGTAGCATTAATACACAACTAAAGAAATGTTATTATTCCTCCTTACTCTTTGTCTCAGTTTCTTTAATTAAGAAAGAATACCTTCATTTTTCTTCACTTTGCTCTTACGAGTAGTGTTTGCCAAGTGCAGGGCTTAGTGCTGGTGCTATTACAGTTGCCTTTTGAAGCATTTTTCAAGTACCTGTCACTTGAGCACATAAATGCCGAAGTTGTGTTGAGAATTGTTTCATGTTATGTTCAAAGCAGAGCCAGTCTGTCCAGTCATTCTTTCCAGAAGAGGCTCCTCATATGGAGAGGAAGGTGACCTTGACAGCACTTTCTTAATCAGAGTCTGAAAGGCAGCAAAAGACAATTTTACCTTCTTAACACCTTAAAAGAAAGATCTGGATCTCATTTTCATTGCCGTGAAGAATAACCTGACTCTTCATCTCCCCCTTTTGGACATTTCCTCCTGTCCAACATATTTTTGAACTGTAACACAGACGTCCACAGTGTGCTTGTGGTGAGCATAAGGAGACCTGATCAACACCTACTTTGTCTCCCTTTTCTTTTCTGTCTGTTTTCCAGTATCATCCACATATGAACCTTTTCATGAGAAGTGTGGAAAGGTATTTAAAACTTTGCAGAGAAGAAACAAATCTGAAGAAATTAAATTACATCTCCAAGGTCACAAATTTTTAGAACTGAGATTAATATTTAGATTTTTGATCTTGGCATTGAGCTCCCATGATGAGCTCTAAAAGACTGAAAACATAAATTTATTGTAGTCAAGCTGTCCTTGCACATAGATTAATTGGTCTGAATTGGATAAGCTGCCAGGGATTTAAAACTTGGCAGCTTAATTAGTTGCAACAAGGAAATTATAGACATGAAAGCGACCTTTACCTGGAGGTAACAAAGCAAGACCGTGGATGGGGAAAGTATTTGCTCAAAGCAGTTAAACACAAAGACTGTTCTCTATTCATCCTTTATTGAGTGTTTCCAAGTAACAGTGATTTGTTTCAGAGAGAAGGTAAAATACATTTTCAAAAGGGACTCTTAAAAATATCTAGCATAGAATCTTTTCAGCTGTTTATTGACTGTGTTGAAATTTTCATTCAACTTTATCTTAGATTTTGTTTTATGTGTATTTTCTAGCAGCTTCACCAAATTTTAAATGCAAAGTAATTTGTATTTGTAAATACTATACATAAGACAGCAGTAATTGTTGGCAGCAATTTCTCTCCTATGTAGTAAAGCCATATAACTTTTAAGAATACTGTAAGATGGTCTGTGTAAATTTATAATGGAATTTCCCTGCTGAATAGAAGTATGTAGAGTGTAATACACTCCAGGGATTATCAAACAAATCTGTTGTCCAACATATGATTCATAGATTAAAAGGTTACTATTCTGCACTGTAGAGAATCTGACTTTATTACATTAGCCTTTAGCTCTGTATTACATTAGTCTTTCTCAGCTTTATGTAGCTGTAACAATTCTGATGTGGTGTTTAATTGCTGCGTTTTGTGTTGAAGAGAAGAGCGATGTGTTTGTCCCATTCAACAGGTAGCGCATTCACAGCGCATTGCTTTGCTTCCCCTGTGCAGGCTATGTTGAAACAGATATTTCTCACAGTACACTAGAAATGTATTGTAGCCCTCTTCTAGAAGTTTGTTTTGTAGCTGCTTTAATGATAATTGTTTTTACCGTTCATGAATGGCAACTGGTGCAGAAGTCCCCAACTTCACGGCACTGGCAAAATGTTTTTGCACTCACATAACAAATAAGAAAGTGCAAGCTAAAAGCTAAATCCTTGGAGGAGTGAGTAAATTCAGTTTTCTCAGGTAAAATTGCTGAAAGAGGCTCAGCTTCTGCAAGTGGTTCTCTAGATTTGGCACTAAAAGCTTGTTCTGGGTCTGTACAGCTGATGTATTTTTCTATTAAACTTTTTGGACTTGAATACTCCAGTTCTCACCTCTACTGTAAGCAGAGCATCTCTACAAAGCATAGTCAGGGCACAGGGTGAACAGGTAGGAAGAGGTCTAATGGAATTCTCAGGTAAAAGCATCTGCAATTGAGACTGATGCTTTGTTTCTTGTCAGAAAAGCAGAAATGCATAGTTGGGATGCTTGCAGACTCATTTTTAGTAAGTGAGCAGGAAAGAATGAGTCTGTTCTGACAGCTTTTACTGTTGAAACTGAAGAGGAAATTTCAAAAGCATCATCCAAGTGCTGCATTCAGGTAGATTAATTTTTCAGATACCAGAAATTAAATCCTTTGGGGTTTTTGTTTATCATTTATAGGGTATGTTAACATAAATCCTACGGTTTTTCCCATCCTGAACATGAATTGAAAAATCTGTCTACATTGGTGATTCCACCATAAGAAATTTTTTGGGGTCTACCATGACTTTTTTCTTTCTCTGCTAGAACGGATGGGACAAAGGACAACAATAAAAAATTGTGTAATACAAGCAGACACTGCTGAGTTAATATTCATGCTGCATACATTTAAGTTTGCTGTGCAATTACATCTGTTGTCTAAGCAAGGAGAATATACAAGTCTGTTGAGATCTAGACTGTGCAATGTAAGTCTGAAATATATCACATGGGTAATATTTGATTTTATGAATATTAAAACCTGAGATTTGATTTAGAAATTTCAATTAAAGCACCACAAGTAAGTGGCATGGATTTGAATGACACTGAACTCCTGCCATTTCTTAGAATTTGGTTCCAGAAAAATCTAAAAATATGAATTCCTGAATGCAAATTTAGAATGTCCAGTTGAGGTTGTCAAATTAGGATATTTTATGTCAAAATCTGTACTCCTGAAACAGATCTCATTTGCCACTACAAATACAAGCTCAGATGGACTCACTCCAGAATTACCCTTCTGGGTTTGTTTTTAAACAGTCCTGAAATGACTTTTGGTAATACGGGTACATCTGTGCATTTAAGTCCAGGGAAGACTTTTGTGCCAGTTATTTCCCAGAAACTTTTTTTTTTAAAATCTATGGAACATATGCTTAAAATTGTTGCTAGTGAGGGCATTGTGCCCAGTAGTGACTGCAGCTACAGTGTACTCACGTGCACATATGCATGCTGCTATTCCTCATTGCTCATCATAGAGCTTTCCCTGAATGAATGTGGGATTGGTGCCAATAGGTTTTTAAGGGGTTTTTTTTTGTGTGTGTGTGTGTTTCTGGTGCTGTAACAGGCTAATTAGGAATGAGAAGAAAGTGTGTATTTAATGCATCATTGTTAAAGAAGGCTTCCACCATTTATTCCAACATTGGATGTATATCTTGGGGTCATCACAGGGGCTTTAATGCTCCTTCCTAGCAGTGGAGCAGTTCCAGAGGCTGCTGTGGCTGCATTGCTCTTTTTGGGCCCTTCCACCCAGCCCCATGTGCCAGGGCCTTTCCCAGCCTCACCTTACAGAAGAGTTTTTGCTCACTGAGTCTTTAACTGTTGCCTTTCTCAACTCTCCTGCCCTTTGTCCAAACCTGTGCCCCCAACAACAGAGTCTCGTATTGGTTATATTTTTGTCCATTTCTTTGCTTTTCAGAAAGACAGTTTGTCATCTCTGTAGCTTTACTTGTGCTTAAATTAATTTTGTCTGTTTTGCATCCTTTTGCCTTTCCAGGATGCAGCCCATTCTCTGGCCTATTAAGCTGTGCAAGAACAACATTTTTAAAGCAACATCTTCCAATGAAAATTGAAAAGCATAGAATGGTTTGGGTTGGAAGGGACCATAAAGACCATCCAGTTCCAACCCTGTGCTATGGGCAGTGACACCTTCCACTAGACCAGACTGCTCAGAGCCCAACCCAACCTGGCCTTGAAAACTTTCAGGGTTGGAGTATCCACAGCTTCTCTGGGCAACTGTCCTGTGGCCACCCTCACAGGAAGGAATTTGATCCTAATACCTAACCTAAACCTACCTTTCAAGATCCCATTACTCTAAGCATGTTGTTCCTGGCCCTTGTGAGATTACTGTGTGTGCATTCCCACTGTTTGCTGCTGGCCCTGGATTTAAACACAGAAGCTAGCTTGATTCTGATTTTTTTTAAAGCTATGTACATTCTGCAGGTCTATTGATTTTAATGAGGACTGATTTCATTTTTTGGGATGCCAGAGAATGACAGGCATTAGAATACCCTGGAATATTAAACCTAATTTAAACTTAACTGAAATTGTCAGAATAAATGAATAATTGAACAAGGTGTATTTTGGGAAGCACCTGGGGGATTTTATTCCCTGCTTTTATTCCACTAATTTGCAGACAGCACTTATTTGCATTGAGACTCTGGAGTGTCATTATTCTGCTGTAGGTAGCACTGGTGGATAACTGCAAATAATCATTCTTCTTCCTCCTCTTTCCCAAAACCCCCAGTGGTCTCCATTTATAAAATAGGGATGGCAGTGGTGATTTTCTTTCATAAAGGTTCTCATGAAGAGTTAGGCACTCATATATTGAGTAAAGGCACTAAAGACAAGGTGAAAAAGTTGACTTGACTTTGCTTTTTGTTGGAGTGCAAAACATACAGGTCTTATGGTCTCCAGCCTACTTTTTCTGTACAGGAAACTGATCTCTGTTTTGGGAATACTAGGAGGATGATAAAAAATTTGTTCCTTCCAGTGCTTTCATTTAATTTTCAGCTCTGCCTATTGCTTTTCACTTTACCTCTTCAATAAATTCAACCTACCTTTTCAATGGATCTTACAGGGTTCTGTCTGAAAAATTCACAGAACACTTTTTTGCAAACTGATATATTGTTTGGTATTATTTTCTTGCCTAATTTTTTTTTCTTTTCATAAATAGATCCAACTCTTCTTTGTACATTACCATTTTTCTTTGTTATGAATATCAAAACAATTTTTCTCCCATATAGTTTTAGGTGAGACCTGTAGAAGACCCATGTAAGTAGGTGAAATAACTGAATGTTGGCAAAGAGGTATCTGGTGTGGAGCAAATAAGTTAAAAAAGAACAAAAGAAGGATTTTTTTTCAATCTCACAGCAGATACTGCAACAGTATTTTCACATGACCCAACAGGTGTGTGACAGTACTGTGGTAACTTAAGGAAGTGAATTTCTTTGTGTATCTTGGTGATCCTAATCCTCTGAAGGTATTTATAATCTCTGTCAAGCACTGGTACACTTACCTCTCTTAAAAGCTATAGAATTTAGTCTGTTTGGACACTAGAAAAAATCTTGTGGTTTTTTAGTTACCATAAGTATATGGTAATTTTAAAATCCTTTTCACGTACCTTGTACATGGATAGCACATGCTGAATCAGAGAACCTGTTGGATGTATATAATGATCTGTCAAGCAGCACTAAATTCTGAGTGTTTTTATTACCATAATATATTGATTGTAATAAGTGGCATTCACTATGTCATTTGAGTCAGTGCTGAGAGCATTTTTAACACAATACAGAGTTACTGCCAAACAGGGAATTTGAAGGTTTAATTTAATTAAAGTGTATCATGGCAGCTCCCCAGGTTGCCTACCAGGTACTGATTTTGAAAAATCCATTATAAACGTAGAGATGCTATGGCAGCCTTTTCCTTGAAAGACTCCTCAGGTTTCTATAGAGTGTTAGATTTATTCATTACTGCTACAAGAATTATAAATTCTGTCTGAGAAGGCTGAAATCCTTAGGCAGAAATTTTGATGGAGTGGATTTAATATACAGGTGGGCTGGACAGCATCTTGTGACTCAGAGCAGTGATGGCACCTAATTAACAAACATTTATTTTCCCTGGGAGCTACAAAGCCTTCCATGGTGGGCAGTTTCTCTGCTGCTGAAAATGCTGAGCTGGGAACCCTGATGCATCCAGAACTGTCTGTAAGACCTGCTTGAATGGAGGAAATGATTCTTTTCTTTAAACATTCAACACTATTGCTTTTAAAAACCCTGACTCATTAAAAAAAAAAACAAAAAACAAAAAACAGGAAAAGTGGTTTTGGAGGCTTCATTTCCTTCATAACTGTGCATTTTCAGTATATAATCAAAGGATTAGTCTGAGGAGGCTTGAATAAGGAAGTATTTCCGAGTTTATTTTTCTTCAATGTACAGCAGCTTTTGATAGAACAATTCATAATGTTGAATTTCTTGATGATTTTGACATCCTCAGAAATCAACAATATTAAAAATCCTTCTGTATATATCCAACTCAGTTGCTTTGTGTAGCCTTATAATTGCATGTATTTATTTGCTTTCTAAGATACGGTATTTACTTAAAAATTCTAAGGGTACACGTGTTTTAATTTTCTTTTACGTTTTAGAAAACAAGCTAGGATTGCACAACTTTATCACTGAAGCTGTGTTCCCTGCAGGACTTGCAGTATTAGCTGTGTTTGTAAAATATCACAATTTAACCTTTTCCTACCATGTAGATTTTTTCCCTTGTCAGGAAGAACTTGAAAAGACTGATGTTTTGTTACAATAATATACAGGCAGGACTGCACAGACTAATATAAAAAATGGCCATACTAAAACAGGTGAACATAAGCAAATATATTTAGTAGTCATCATCTATGTAAGTGCCCTTTTAAATTTTTGAAATAAGGTTGCTGTGCCATAATAACTATGAACATCACTGCTCAACACCCAAGCTCTGGTAGTTTGGCATTTGGATTTGCAGATTCTAAAGTTCCCCAGTTTGTTTTCCACAGAAAAGAAATGTGTTGTTCATTTATGGATAAAGAACAAGCTACTACTTGAAAAGATATAACCTGTGAACAACCAGAAGGAATGATGGGGGCAAAAAGTGCCTGTTTGTATGGATTAGGCAGTAGACATCTACATGCTTTTATGTGATTCCTTGTTCTTTGCTTTTTTTGACTGTATAGACAATATGTTATACATTACTACTGACAACTGGCAATTTCTGACTTCCCAGTAGAATTGGATTTTAGGAAGGTTTAGACATGTGGAGTTAAATGTGGCTTCCTGAAACCCTATCTAGTGGAAGTAAATAGTAGTTTCATAGTAGGTGTCAGCAGGCCAACACTTGACATTTGTTATTTTTTTACCCTGATGCAGAAAAAGAAATGTGTATTGGGAAATCAGAAACTGGATCATTTTGGTGGCTGAAACAGTGCAGTACTATGTAAGTTTTGACAGGCAGTTAGCAATTTAATTTAGAGTGCCTTAAGAAGCGAGGACACATTAATGTTGGCGTTTTGATGTCTATCCTTGATGAATCTTCCATCCCTACAAATCACAGCCTTGCTGGGATCTCAGAGTGTGCAGTTTTGGCCAGGAGCTGAGCCTGGATGAGTCAGTGCAGTCACGAAGGGTGGGCAGAGACAGAGCCTGGCTCAAACCACTTGTAGGTACTGGATCCTCAGTCCCAGCAGGGTCACTCTGGAGGCCCTGTCCTGCTCCACCACCCACTGGTAGTGCAAGCATTGCCTCAAATGGCTGCACTGGGGAAGAGCAGCTGAGGAAAGGTGCTGGGAGGATCTAAATGCCTTGTGGGTGAGGGGGTAACATCCAGCATAGTCATGGTCAGTTATGGTGGTGGTGTCTTAAATGGCATCTCAGCATATTGCCCATCACAGGTCATTGATATAAAGTAAAAAGAGGAACGTTCTTGGAATAAAGGAATGGGAACCACTAACATTCATGAGCACATCCAGGCATTAAGATGACAAGGGGACATTAAAGCAAGCTACATAGTGACCAGGGATTTTAGCTTTGACATTCTTGATGGTTATTCCTGTGTGATAGCCTGTCAACTGCAAGGTGTTTCAGGGCTTGAATATTCAGTATTTCGGTCAGCATAAATTAATAGAAGCTGAAAAGTGCTTCTACGGCATCAACAAAAGTACTTGTGTTTCCTTGGGCATTTATTTAGCTCTCCCTGAGAACATGGGCACAAAGTCTATGTTCATTTAATTGCTGTGCAAAATGGTAGAAGGCTTCCTTTCTCCTCCCTTTTCATTTTGCTCAGTTCAATTTTTTATGAGTTATTGTTTGTATGAAACAATTGATTCTGTTTAGGAAGAAGTAGAACATTCTGTCAAATGCTCCTGTTGGGTGCAGATTCACATCCCTGCAGTGTGGTGCTAAGGCATTTCAAAGCAATCATTTTCTGGTTAAGACAAAAGTAATGCCATAGAGAGGGTTTTGTGCACTTCAGTGGCACTGAAATAAGACTGCAAAACCTAAAACCAAGAGGATGCAAGTGTCACTTCCAACCTGTTGGATGCTGTAGATTAGTTCTGTATGACCTTTAAGAGGACTGAAAATCTATTTGATTTTGAGCTCTTTCCCTATATAATATACAGACTGCTGAAATCCTCAAAAGAGCATAAAGCAATGGATGGATATCAAAGGCAGATTAATTTAAGTTAAAAATGCAAACCTCATTTCCAGCAGAATATAATTGACTGTTGAAAATACAAACAACCAAGAGAATGGCAGTTCATCTCTTGATGTCCTCCAGTCAAAACTTTAGTGAGGTGCAAGTTATGCCTTGGTTATGCCTGATTTCTCAGGGTGATTGTGTGTCAGTCTTCAACTGCATTATGCAGGAGGTCACACTTGATATTTGTTATGATCTTTTTCAAATTAAATTGGAAACTATAACATGAGCCAAATTGAAATAAACAGTGTTCTTATTTGTCTCTCTCTTCACAGGTACTACAGTGCTACCATTTTGCAGATGTCAGGTGTGGAAGATGACAGGCTTGCAATCTGGCTGGCTGCACTGACAGCATTTATAAACTTTATTTTTACTCTTGTGGGAGTCTGGCTTGTTGAAAGAATGGGTCGCCGGAAACTTACACTTGGCAGCTTAACAGGTGAGTGTTTCATTAGTGTATTATATTTTCCTCATAATTCTTAATGAAAGGAAAATAAAATTTCAAGTGCAATTTTTTCAAAGTTGTCCTCTTTAAAATTACAGTGTTGATGCCATCTTCTTTCTGAAATCATACAGGTTTTCAAGGCTATTAATAAAATACCACAGCTAGAGGCTAATTTAAAAGTGACAGCCTGTTGTTTTCTCAGGTGACTTTTTTCCTTGAAGCCACGTTTGACGATGTTTTCATTCAGCCTTTTTATCCAGTTTAAGGAATCAAATGCCTAGAGCTCCACAGGTGATTAGTTTTTAAATCTCATATGTAATTTTGGGCTTATTAATTGGAACTCAGAACCATCTGATGACGGTGTACCAGAGAAAGCATATTGCATAGCCATTGCAGCATGTTGTAAAAAGTAATGTAGTTCTCTGCATAGTTACCTCAGATACTGTACAGTAAATACCTCACATACATTAATATGATTTTAATTCACCTCCTGTATGCGATACACAAAGATAAAATTCTGGTTTTGTACATTTTGTCCAAATACTCAAACGCCATAACTCATCACATAATCTTTTCTTGAAAGCAGGGAAAGGCAGAGCAAGCAGCCTTCCTATGTTCAGTGTGTCCTGTTATTAGGATGCTAATTCCCTGCTTGCTCCTCCTTGATTGATTGTTTTTGCTGAAGTGATCTGTGACCAAAACTTGCCTCTGGCTGAATGTATGGAGGGTTCAGATGTTTCCAAGAACAGGATTTTGTAAAGAGAAACTGTTCCTGCTCCTCTTGAAACGGTGTTCACAAGAGTTTAGTTGTAAAGGTTTAATGTCTTCATATTTTGTTCTGCTTTTGCTGTCAAGGATCCAAATTTCTAATCAGTGGAACACAGCAGAGAGGGACACCAGCTGCCCTGTCCCTGGATGTGCAATTCCCAGCTCTCAGCTGAGTCAATCTACACTCAAGTGTTTGAATGTGTTTATAGGCAGAGCAGCAGCAGCACAGTGACACGAGTTGCTTGGTACACAGTTACTCAAAGCATGCTTCTCACATTTTAAAGATATGAAAAAACCCTCAAATTGCTACTTTTAGTCTGTTCCACATCATTTGTGGAACACATCCTCTGTTACAATACATTTCCCCTGTATGTCCTTCTGTGCCTCCAGACAGTCTGTTGTCTTGTTTTTCTGTGCTGTGGATCTCTCCAGGCCCTGCATTGACACTTCTGATTCGTGGGTGATGCCTCTCCTTTAGTACCTATTAAAACAGAATATTGATTGATTGATTGATTGATTATTTGGCCCAAATAATCTTGTATGTTTGGCCAGCCCCCTCAAAGAGTTTATTGCTTATCTGGACTCAGCTTTATAGCCGTGATAACCAACATGGACTTTTCATATTATCAGAACTCTTTGCATTTTGCCTCTGCTTAACATATTCAAAGGATGTACATCTGAAATGTAGATAAAAATGTCTCTTACAAAACATGTTAGTCATGGATCAGAGGAGGATATAGCAATAAGACACAGAATTAACAATGGAGCATAATGCGTTAAAGGGTTATTTGTTAATGATGTTTGGACACAAAGTAATTGTTTAGTAAAAATGGTTTCTTTTTTGTGGCTGGTTGCTGGCTGTCTGTCTGCAGTGTCACGTGAGCCAAGCTCTAATGCTTGCTGTGGTTTTATCCTACAGTCCCTCCTTAAGGAAAATACAAATAATGAGAGTGATGAAATCATACATCATCCCTCTGTACTAGTTAGAATTTTGTCGTGCAACATTTGATTCAGGTAGTGGTGGATGGGATGCATTTTCCTTAGCAGGAGGGCTGTGCAAGAGAATGATAATTCCTAAATCTACTGATGGATATGTTTTCCATGTTGACTTTTCTCTCAGGGTAAACATATGTTACTGCTCTACTATGGTTTGCATTTCTAAGGACGTTACAATTTACACTGAGTTATTACTGGCAGAATCTCTGGTCTTTGGGGAAGCCAGGTATGCCCCAGTCTCCCACTGCATAAAATGAAGACAAAACTACTGCTTTTGCCTGATGCTGCAAGGATGTGGGGGTTTGTTTTTTTCATAAAGGCTAATTGATTAGATGTTTATTAGATTAAAAAACTACAAGAATAATCAGTAGAGAGTAACATGAATATTTTGATTAAAAGCCAATATACTGTAGTTTAGTTTTGTAATCTTTTGCAAGTTTTCCTGCTTTCTGAAAATTTGGCAGAGATCTTTTAGATTTCATTAATTATGTCATTATCATCTTCAAAATATTAGAAACTTTTGAAAAATTGAACCCTACAGATAGCATAATGAAAAATTATGGCAAATTTCTGAAAAAAATCCCACTGTTTTAGTTCTCTTTACTACAATTACTGATTTGTCTTAATTTCCTGTCTTTTTTATATCTATCTTCTCTGTATCATTTCTTTATCTTTCTTCTGCTGATTTTCTTATGTTCATCTCTTTCTTCAAAGCTGCTAGTTGGAAAACATGCAAAGGAATTGTGACAAGTATATTATTCATTTTATTTGTGTTTTTTTCTTTCCCTTCAGAAATTGTCTGTACTTGAAAGGTACTTGGGCGTTGTACAACTTATATCTCTTTTTGTAAAAGAGAGAATCTAAAATTTCTTCAGGATATTTCCCTTTTCTTTTTCCCCACTTGAGCTAATGATGTACTATGATTGTTTGGTTTTGTTCATCATAGCAAAATGTCCACAGAATGAAAATGTATTAAACTTCATTTGCCAAGTTTACATATTCAGTACTTTTCCAAAGAAACAAGATATTTACAGAGATACTGGAAGTGAGTATTAGTGTATTTGGTTAACTGAAAAGAGCATATTTAGAAGGAATATAAGTAAGGTTATAGACCTTGTCTAAATGTATTTGCTGTCTGGTTTATGGCATTTTGAAAGTACAGGGCATCTAATGCAATATCCAGCCTGCCCTGAAAACTGGGATTGTTATTTACCTACCAACCATAGCCAGAAGAGAGCCAAGTGTGGAATATCTAATGGTGGAAAGGTGCTTTCTGCACATGTAGTTTGTGACTGAGTTTAAGGTCTTAGTTGCCTCTTTCCGGTCAGTGTGTGGTCCAACCATTCCTGCCTCTTGGCCATGGCTGCTGCACAGGCATATTCACAGATAACATTATTACTAAATCTTGGTACTTTAGATTTTTTTATCTCTGAGAAAGATTTTCACGTATTTGGTGTTTGCCAGCTAAAACTTTTGTACAACACAGACCTAAATACGTCATCAACTAGGAAGAGGTAAAGTTTTATAAGTCTGTGTTTCAGGCAGTTACAGTAATATCATGAGTAGTGAGGTTTATCAGTTTTCATTAAAATAATACAGTATACTGTGTGTGTGGCAAATAAGGTGGGAAAACTAAGTTATGTTCCAGTAATGGCCTGTTGCACAAAGTGTGAACCTTTTTCGTCCTCTTCCTCTCATAATTTTGTCCAGCTTGTGCACAAGGAATTTATTGGGGGAAATGGAAGCAAAAAGATGGAAGAGGATTTCTTCCCAGCAGATGTTGTGTGTGCTCTTTGAAACAAGCTATATTGCACTTTTTGGTGGTGTTCTTATGAAAAGTCGAATTTCTCTAGTTTCACAAAGGGAAGTAGAGTCAGTGAAAAAGCTGATGCTGCCTTCTGTTTTACAGAAAAGCCTGCAAGTCTGAGTGTGGCCATGAGAGAAGTATGGTGATTTCAAAACCACTAATAAATTTTACCTTTACAACATTATTTTCAACACCAAAAATAATAATACCTGTTTGTTCAAGTGGTCATCAATTCCACAGATTAAAAGAGTCTCAACCTACTACTTTAGTCTCTGGACATAAAGCTGGTGCCCTTGACTTTAATATCTAACCTAATTTAGGATGTGGATGTAGCCAAGGGTATTTTTCTTAGGTTCTCATCAGAACTCCTTAGGGAATGCTGTATGCATAGTGATGGGGTGCCTTGCTATCCCAAGCAGAGTTCAGTTCAATAGAGAACTGTTTCATGTGCTCTGGAGAAAAGTGTCACATTGTTCTTTATCTGTATTTTTAGGTACTGCTGTAGCACTCATTATCCTAGCTTCGGGATTTTTGCTATCAGCTCAGGTCTCGCCAAGAATCACACTTAATCCACCAGATCCTTCACATCAAAACTCTACCTGCACAAAATACAGGTGAGATTTCATGGTCATTCATCCAATTTTCTTGAAGATTGTTTCCAATTAATTGAGTTTTACAACTTAGTATGAGTAATTATTCACAAAGCCTAGTACAAGGAACTTAAACTAGACAGCTAAATTTAAAATCCTAACTTCCCTCTGTAGAGAAAATTAGAGGTTTCGATTAAATTCTTGGAGTGTTCCTTTGGAATTTCTTGGACTAAATAAGGTGGTTAAGTGGCAAATTCCACATATACCTCTTCTAATATACCACACCTGCTACAAGTTACAGGGTACACAAAGTCAGGAATATTTTCTAAGGAATTTATAAAAATGCTTGCTGTTATTCATCTGCTTGTGGTATATAGTAACTGTAAATTGTTCAAGAAGATGTGTTCCTTGCCTGTAGTTTTCCTGAGCGGGAAAAAATAACGTTCAGATAATTGTATACCAATAAACAATTACAATAAATGTGTGGGGTTAGACCTATTTTCCATATGCAATCACAGTTTCTAGTAACATTACTTTTGTGAGTTTAAGAATGTGTAATTTTCTATATTTCTATATTTGGTGGGGTTTATTCACCTGTGAGTGCTCTTATGTTCATTTAGCTGACAGACTAGAAAATTCCCTATTCAGAGAAGACTGCTTCAATGATTGAAGAAAATCTTAATGATGTTCAAAAATCTGTCTTTTTGTAGTAGAAATAAATATCAAGAAATGAGAGGTACGCTTCTAGTTTTGTAACAGTATTGGCTAGAAAAATGGTTCATGGCTTTTCTTACGCCAGAGCAATATCTTAAGTGAAAGATTCTGAGGATCTGAAGATTTGTAGAAAACTGAGGAGGGGATGGAAGGTCTTCATTGAGTGTAAATAATTACAAATAACCACAACACAGGATAGTATCAGATATAATGATTCCTGTATTGAAAATGTATATGTTTACTTGTGTTCTACTGCAGCATCAGCTATAATTTGCAATTTTTGAGATGGGCCTATGTACAGAATGGCAAGTAGTCTGGTTAAAATAGGTAAAGGGGGAAGATGTTCTACTTTTTTAATCAGATTACATTAAAAGAAAAAATATGAGAAGGATTTGCCTGGTACTTCAGTTAACTGTTTGGAAAGAATGTCTGGAGAGAGGAGTTGGACCATTTGCAGAACTCATAATTTGTTATTTAATAAAGCTAGATGGTTAATGTAACCTGAAACCATATAAAATTTACGTACAAGAAATATGGCTAGTCCAACTTAAAAACCAATGAAAAATATTCAACAGAATTTTCATGTTTGAGTTAACCACAGCCAGTCAGGAAGGAATTTTTCATGGTGTGCACTTCTGGGCAAAAGCATGAAAAGTTATAGTAGATATTCTCGTAAAGGCGTGTTGTTTTATGAATTATTGGAATACTTGTAATCTGTTGTGATTTCCATTTCTGATGTGAAGTTTGCAAAAGCAGGTAAGATAAAAATCCAAAGGTTCTGGAAATAGAACAATAATATAATTTAAATACTTACATTTGAGAGTATTTTGAAATAGACGGAACTCTCTTCCTTTAAAAGTGGAAGAGAATGGAGGGGAAAATAATCAGCCATGTATGAGAAAGCTTTAGGTACTTCTGTTTTAATCTTATGCTATACTTTAGTAGAGAGACACACAAAAGCCAGGAGAGCTGAAAATAATAAGTGAATGCATTTGCCCACAAAGCACAGAATTAGGCTAAAGCACCCAGTATTTAAAAGATTTGTACAAAAAAGTAGGGATTGATATGCCTAATAATAACTTTCACACTTGTTTACCTAAAACTGTATAAATTTTCATGCCTCAGAACATCACCAAACTGTTATCCAGATGGAGCCAAAGGAGGAATTCCTTCAGCATCATGAATATTAGTATTAATTATTTCTGAAGCGTATGACTTACAAGCATATATTATACTTGACTTGGAAAAGTGGCTGTTTAATATCTGAGTGTGCCTGCTTTCTATGCACATTGTCAATAAGCTGAATTAAATATAAGATACTGGTTTGGTCACAAGAAAGTAGATGGTGTTTTTGGCATTCCATTGGGGTTAGAAGAACTTCAGCATAACATGCATGGTCTTGGAAGGAGGATGAGATGGGGACTGCAAACCAGAGAAAAGCTGAAGGCTGAGCTTTACATTGTGGCTCACCACTCTCTCCTTTTTTGCCTTGGAGGTATTCCACATGGCAGTTTTAAGTCTGAGTCAAAAAGATTCCCAAGCCTGAGGATTTGGAAGCAAAAGTCTACTCTGTAAAACATCAGTCTTGCATATTTTCTTTGCTGCTTTAAGAACAATGGCTCTACTGTACAGATACCCACTGTGAAGGGCAGCAAGTGTTGCTGTAGAGACAGTTACAAACAGAATATCAATAAAGTAAAAGGAAGTAAATTAATGGCAGTGGTCCAATTATAGCTTATTCTAGTAAAACTGCTGGTGTCTCAGATTGGTTAGCATTGTATCTCGCAAGAGGTCTCAGAAAGTTTGGGAAAGGCAAAAGGCAGCAGGACTTCAGAAGATGAACACATAATGCCATCTCCCTCTAACTGCTTTTAAATATGTGCCTGCACAAATGCAGCTCTCTTCATCTTATGGGGACACAGGGCTTTTCTGAGGTGAGGTAAATTTAAAGTCTAAACCTGTTTGCAGCTTGGGCATTTCAGAGTGTGCGGGTGTTTCCTAAATGCAATTTGTGTTTGTCTGTATCAAAATGTATTTAAAAGTTATGGAAACATCAGTAGAATTATTTTGCTGACAAAAGTTTAACTGATACTGTGCAGAGTAAAATAAAAAAGCTTTTTATGTTAGTAAATCCACTGGGTTAAGTAAGTGTGAATGTCCATTAAAGAACCCTTAGAGCTACTACAAACAGGCTGTTTGCTTGTTGTTCCTTCAGATCCATATTTCTCTGCACAGACTAATTCCTGCTGCTAGAGTAACAATGAAGATAGAAAGACTAGCAAATAAAGAGCACAGTCATTGTCCTAATTCAAAAATACACGTAGGGCTTGAGTCCTGTGTTCTCAAAGAGCTGTGCTGTGTAAATGGAGTTACAAGGTACCTGTACATGGTTGCAGAAAACAAACCAGTAAGATATGCTGTGCATAAAATAAATCAAATAAACTATTTTCATTTGGTGGAGAGATGTACAATATTATAATTGAACAGCCAAAAAATAATTTATTATTCGGTGAAAAAAAACTGAATCATGGAAATACTGCAAATTCAGCAGAACACTACAAATATTTTTCTTTGCCTCCTTACAGCTGAAAGTGTGTGTGTACCTCACTGAGGAGAGGCAGGGTGAATGCTGCTCTCTGTACCAGCCATTAATCAAATGTCATTTTCACACTCAGCTGGATAAGATTGTGTAGATATTTGCAGTATGACCACCTGTTTTATTTGATCTTAATCTCCTCAGGAGCTGTGATCGCACATATCATCAAGGCCACAGAAATCTCAAAGGTAAATTTAAGTATACAAAGCAACACCATTCCAAAATTTGTCACCTTAGAAGTGAAAAAAATGATCTATCCATTCCTATTATTATTCCAACTACCAAAACTCTATAAAAGTTCCCATTTTTACTGGGAACTTGCCTGATTCTGAAAGGAGGTTTAGGTTAGGGCACATGTATTAGCTACCCTCCTACCTTTTCCCAATCTTTACAGAACCAGTGATGTGACTGTTTGGGACACGGAGCCATTTCTGTAAAATGACTGGTCCTGCTGCCCTGTGTTCTTGCTCGTTTTGTCTCCATTCATGTCTCTCTCTGCACTTCTTGAAACTTGGTCTGCTCTAGAAGACAATGCAAACCTGTTCTGCCTAAGCAATATTTTTCATGTCAATTACTATATGAAAATGGTAAATATTGTGTTAAGCTTAGGTCAACCCTCATATCTTAGGGAAATGATACCTGTGCACACAAAGTTTCTCGGAATCCTTCCTGAACAGATTGTCTTCAGACTGATTAAACCAGTACAGGCAGTGCCAGCTGTGCTGGGCACACAGGGACTCTTGTGCTCATTTTTGAATTAGTCACCCTCACGTGGCTCATGATCTTTAGCTCATTGTACAAATACCACAGAGATGAAGGCAACAATACTTAGTGCCCCCACATAGTCATTTTGTAAGATAGCTAATGGACAGAAATATATCTTTTCTTCATTAATGTAGCAGAAGTATGTAATTATGATCAGTCCTCAAAAACTCAGTTAACCTAGTAACTCAAGCTGGTTTTATTGTATTTAATACCCTTAGGATGCTAAGGCTATTAAATACAATAAGATATATTAAATACAAGTAGGTGTATTAGGTATTGTACTTTATTTTTTTAAGAATCCATTGACAATCTGATTTATTAGCAAATTAGGCATTGCTATTTCCCATAATGTCACTGTATCATGGAACCAATATTTGTTAAAATATGATTCTCATTTTCTCTGTCTAATGTCAAAGTGCCTGAGCTACTGGTCTTTCTGATAACTGAGAATTGCAATAATCAATATAGTAATGTGTTTTGGCCATTGAGGTCAGAAAATTATGAATATATAAAGAGATAAACATGTCTGAGAATGCTTTTGCCAGCTCTTATGAAACATAGTTAAAATTGTAATAGTTTATGCAGCAGAACTGTGAAATGACCTCAACATAATCTTGAAATTTATTGAGTAAATAATATAGTGATCTATTGTTTGGTAATGATTTTACCTGTGCTGGCATGTTGGTCCTATCAATCAAAACTTATTTTGATTTAATTTGAGATTATAAAGGATAGGAAGGAATATGTCAGTCCATGTAGTAAGCATCTTTAAAGTGAATGAAAAAAAAACTCCTCTGATCAATTTAAACACAAAGATCAAAGTAACTACCTGAACTATAATGTCTGAGTGCAATGGAGTTCCTGTAACCATTGTTAAGTTTTCCACATACTTTGACTCAAACTCTGCATTAGTGAGGAAACAAGGTTATTCATATGGTAACCTATTAACACTTCAGATCTCTGCAAGTACTTCTAAGACTCTGCTTTTTAACAAAACCTGAAACAATGCTTAGGGAATGAATTTTTAAATCTTCCAAAGTGATGGTGTTATACATTACATGGTCTGCAGGTTTTAGCTACGCAAGAATGATTTTAATCAAGTTTGAACAGGGTTTCTATCTGATCTGCCTGGAAGCTGGGAATATAGTGTCTACATGTAGACTGTCTGAAAAAGTAGATTTGAAAATAAATTATGCTACAGAGACAGGCATTCTGTCCAAAATAAAGGCATGTGTAAGTCAGTTGTTTCTGTTCTGTATTGTTTGTGTTGCTCAGTTCCAGGAGTAAATTAAGAAGCTCCATAGTTGGAAGTTCTATAAATTCACACAAAAAAAATCATCAAAAGCCAGAAGCAATTGATACCTATAAGCAAATAGATCAGGACACTTCTCATGTGGTGTCAGCATTTGAGCACAGTCTGCTGCCAAGGTGCTTGGAGCAGTAGTGGAATAGCCCTGATGCTCTAAGGACTAGGCAAGGTTTGTCCACTCATTATCCTCATAGGACTGTGATGGGTGAGAAGAGTAGATGAATCTTCTCATCCTTACCACATCTAAAGCAGAAGCAGCAAACACCAAGAGGCTGAAAACAATTTCTGGGGTTGTATAAATTATGTTGCATAGTTGAGGAATGGGAGCCTTTGTGAAGAAGGTTTAAGGAATGTTTGAAGAAAGCTAATGTATATATGTGTGTGACATATCAGGAAGGGTAAAGATACAGGGCTGCTCTGGAACTTTAGAGAGGACACCAAAGAATCATCTCAGTGGAACAGATGGAGCAGGAGCCTGATTTGAGGATGAGAAAGGGTTGATCATACTTGAACATAGCTGTGATTTAGATCTGTTGGCATATCCATGTGGTAAACTACAAAACTGCAATTAGCATCCAAGTACTGTGATTACAAATGATAGCTTTTCCTTATGGACACCACTAAATAGATGCATGTGTTACCTAACAGAGTGTTGGTAGAACTTAGGAGGTAAACTTCTGCCACTTGGTCTCTTATAATAGCAGGAGGGTGTTCTGGAAGTCCAAGTGGATTTTTCTCATTCTTTGTTAATTATTGTATTCCCTGTATTTATCCCAGATAAAACAGCTGGAAGTGATATCTGCAGTTAGCACACATTTTAACTGCTTAAAGCATCCCCTATATGCTTGTCCAGTTATATGTAACTTGAATTTAGTGCTTCACTTCTGGAAGCAACAACACAGGAACCATCAGAAGTATAAAGAAAGGCTTGATTTCATGCCTGAGGTGCAGTGAAGCCTGTGCAAACAGCACAAGCCCTCAGGCACAAGCATCAGGCAGTTTTAAACATGGTCCTGGTACCTAACTGAGATGAGTTTGTGTATAAAAATGAAGTAAACCATTTGTCAAAAACCCCCTAAGATTCGTAGTTATATATCTGGCTGAAAGTATCAATATCCTAACATGTCAACAGAGCTAATAAGTCTACTGCAGTATTTGTCCAAAAGTCCTTGGTTTGATTTTTTTGGTTGTGGAACTCAAGACCTTGGCTGTCTGGATTCACCAGTTGCCCATGTCCCTTGGTGAGTGCAGCTGGGTAGGCCTGGCCTGAGCAGAGATCCTCAGCTCAGCTGGCTTGGCCGTTTTCTTTTGGTCGAGGCTGGAGGAGGAGACGTTGTCTTGTAGATGGAATACAAAAACAGAAGCAAGAAAAGCTTGATCCCAGCTTGTTGTTGTTCTGTAAGGAGATGGAAAGGAACTACACTGCATGCTAAGTCAGGCAGAGACTGTGTACATAGCCAATCTTGAGAGCAAAGAGTAACCTGAGGGTAGGATGAAGGATCCACCTGGCCTAGGATCATGCTTCCAGTGTGGCAAACAGCAAGCTGGAAATAGAAGACAGCAGCACAGTCAAAGTGACATTCCCTCTAGCCTGCAATGATTTCAGCATATATTCTCTCTGGGGGGGATGTGCTAATCCGCAGTAGGTACTGCAAGACCCTCCTGTCCCTACATCAAGCCTTTCCTGCCTGAGACAGGTTTTATGGTTCCTGCAATTCTGTGAGGAAAACTGGCTTCAGGAATATGAATATTTGCATCATACAGAGCAGGAGCAGTGGGTTTAAAAAAAAGCTCACAACAGTGGAAGGACAAGAAGGAGATGAGCAAAATGTCTTGCATCTTATATCTCAGGTTGGAAGGGATGCACCAGGATCATCATGTCCAACTTGAATGTAGCAGATCTGTTGGATTTTCCCATAAAAAGCCTTCTTCACATACTCAGGCTGATTCTGCAGCATGTACTCAGTGTGAATGATGAATCTGAAAGAAATGGAAAGAGTCTGTCCACAAAAAAAGTCTGTATTTGGGGATGTTTTGATACTCTGAGTGGCTGTTCTGCTACATATGCAATATGTAAAATATCATGAAAACAGTTCCTCTATTCTGAACAGCTGCACAGTTCAGAATACATTATCAGGTTCAGTTTGCATTTCTGTAGCTGGACAATAGGAACATACTGATACATTTTGTAATTGGGTAACAGAATATGGAAAGCAAAGTTGAAAATTCTTTAAAATGTGGCAAAAATGAAAATTGATGAAATGTGTTGAATTGAGGTGCAGCTTGAAAAAGTCAAAATAGTGTGACAAAAAGAGAAATGGTACTTGGAGAGCAAAGGCACTGGGCAAAGGTCTTTTAGTGCAAAATTACTCAACAAAAAGTGACAAGGTAAAACTTGCAGCTCAAGTTACAAGACTGCTGAGAATTGCAGGAGATTCATTACAATATCATTTTGTAAATTTACACTGGTAAATGTAATGAGGAAACAAACATAAGTATAGAGTATTCTAATACAAGGGGAGGAAAGCAGTTATGAACCTTTCATCAGCACCTATAGAGTCCCTTTGGCAGTTCAGAGATTTTATTCAGTATTTTTAGAGACTGCATTAGAGTCTAGTTAACTGCACTGTTTGGAAGAAAAAAACCCAGTAATTTTGGTATCAAGAAAAACATGCACAGCTAGTCAGTTCATCCATATAGTGTAAGGTCTCTGTGAGACAGGATGACATTGTGGCCTTTGTGACCAACCTCTAACCTCAGGAACAGTTAATCAGGAAGGCTGATTCAGAGCAGAGTGTTCTGAAAGTTGCTGCTGCTCAGGCTGACAAGAATTTGCATTGAAAGGACCTCAAAACTGGTGCTGTCAGTCTTTCTAGATACCAGTCATTCCTGTGTGGTTGGATGAAGGGGACATGAGTTGAGTGTGTTGGCAGAATCAGTGAGGGATCGCAGGGTTGTGGGTGTCTACTCTGCTGACAGTCCATCAGCTCCTCAGTAACCATGCTGTGATGTTTAAGCCAGGCTGCTTTGTTCTGTTGAGTTCATGCCACTGATGTGCAAAGAAGCTGGGCATTTTTGTCATTCTGGAGCCTGAGAGTCCTGGTTGTTGTTATTCTGCCTCATAGGCTGAGGCATCTGAAGTCCAGACACTTGCCTTCTCGTTGGGTTGCCTAGGAGCCCAGCTGGCAGGCAGGAGTGAAACAGGCTCGTTGTAAAACCTTTCTGCTGTAATGCTGCCTGGTTTCATCAAAATCAAATAATCTCTCTCAGGTATTTCAGTCTCGAATTGTCAGTCCTACAGACAACCATCCTGCCTGGGAATTTTGAACTGGCTTTTCATAGATGAATTTGTTTTCAAGACACTAGCTCATTAAATTAGCACAAATATAAATGTCTCATGAAAACTAGAGGAAGCATATCTCCTGTTTATAATTGGATGCAAATTTCCTTTCCTACCAAGACATCCGAGAATAATCTTATATAGAGCTTTCAAGGCCGTAACTGATCTCTGGTGTGGATTTGAAGAATTGCCAATATTTTTAAAGATTCATCCTCTGACATATATGTCAATATATATGTATTGATAGGACTGATAAGGTACTTCTGAGAACAGGAATGAGCTCTGTAGGAGATAATTTCATGTCAGTAAGTATTAAATTGTGCTTTTCTTTTCCTGGTGTATTCTATATCCTGTATTATTTATATCACTATGAGCATGTATGTCAGAATATGTTCTCATTTTCAAATTATTTAAACAGTCTAGCAAATAATAATGGGGCTAGAGGGAAGAAGAGCATAAACCTGAAACTACTATACATTTTATTTCTAGAGTAAGCAGCCTCACACATGGAGTCTTTAGTTTTTCTTCTTTGAAAAAAAAATCTTTCTTGCTTATTTCATGCTGCATCTTCTGTTATTATTAGACTTAGTAACTGATAGAGGTTTCTTTATCGTGTTATGAAACAAGTGTAATGTATATATGCTGGGTTTTGGATGAAAAAACACTGGTCTTCATCTTGGAAAAAGCAATGACCATGTACTTCATCAAAGACAACATGAAATTTTATATCAGTGATAAAACTGGGCACAGAAGAATGCTAAATGTTCTGAATAGCAACTGCCTACTCTTAGTCTGCTGGGAGTTGAAATGGCTTTAGGTCTTGTGTGTTGGATTTCTGTGTTTCCTCTGACATAAATTAGTCATCTCTAAAATATGAGGTCTGATTGTATGAACTCACTATATAGGTAATGATAAAAAATCCTAGCCCTAACCTAAAGGGTTTATAAAGAGCTGCTATTTAACTGTGCACTCTGAAAGACAAACTTCAGAAAATACATGCAAAATAATAATTTTAAATTACTTAAATTGTTATGAGTGACTCTGTATAACCTCTGACATTTGGCAAGACATGAAATCCAGCAGCCTTTATTATGCTGAATGCCAACAGGAAGACAGTTGGATTTGATGGTGTTAAAGGTCCTTCCCAATCTAAATTATTCTACAATATCAAAGCCAGAGGATCAGCTGAGCCAGCAGCCATGTAGACAGACACTGCAATCAATACTAAATCTCTCAAATTTTTTTCTGGATGAGAGGGAGGAATAAATAAGATATCTTGTGCTTCCCGCTCGACTGGTTACTGATACCCAGAACTACATGAGGTTACTGGAGTTACCCAGCAGGATGGAACAGACAGTGCAAATTCAGCTCTGCTCTTCATCTCTGCACTGATTCTTGTGAGGATACTGAGGGAAACCAGGAGGTGTCCTGATGCCTTAAGTTTTAGTTTTCATATTTTCTGATTCTGTGCTGCCCAGCTGAGTAGTTCTGAGCCTCATATTGTTTTCCTGCTGAAGACCCAGGACAGCAGTTACAAGTTTTCAGGCCCAAAAGCACAAACAGTGGCGGGCTGAAAGGAGGAACAAGAAGGACGGGACTTCATAATCTGAAGTTGAAATTGGACAATTAAACCCCAAAATGCAAATAGACCAAAACTTACAGAAGTATGAGACTTTGTGACCAGTTTTAGTCCATTTTGTGACCATTTTTAGTCCACCTTGGGTGTAACCCTGAACAGGCTCTTGCCTGCCCAAGGTGTATCCTTTAATGCCTTTTAATAAATACCTACTTTATTCTCTTAGCACTGTCTAGTCTCTGTTGCAGGTCAGCCTTCCCAAGGCATCAGTTCAGTCCTTGTCCTGTCCTCTGCTAGCAACACCATTAAAATGACACTAATCACTGTGTCTTTTTAGAAATTCATGTTGCTTACAGACAATTCAATAACATCATATCAGTGGAAAATGTTCTATATTTTTGAAAATCATGTCACAATCCTATTTGATATCTTGAGATTCTTTTCAATATAAGAAAATATTATAATCATATACATCTTTTATTATTATTGCATACTTGAATACATTTGTGATTTCTAAAAATGTTTTCATTCACTTGCAGTCTTCTGTTCCTGTGAACTCTTCTGGTTACTGCCAGAATTGATGTACTAATATCAATGTAGCAAAATACAACTAAGTCTCACTACTGTAATAGTACTATTGTGCTTTGCTTTGAAAAATACTAATTGCAGAGTTTCAATTTTCTCGTTTATCTTTGCTAGAGAAGAAATGTTTAGTACAGTTAAATAAAATGATTGAATTTTATCTGCAAGTTTTGATTCATCTCCAGCGTAAAACCGTTTTCTGCAGTCTGTATCTCAAATGAGAGCGGATTTAATGCAGCTTTCCTAATTAAAAAACCCCACACTGTTTAGACTGGAATTTGACCAATCAGATAAGCAGAGGAAGGTATGTTTAAAATAGATTTATATTCTAAATGTAGACAACATAGAAATTCTGCAGTAATTTAATAATTTAGAAAGAACACAATAGCAAAGAGGACACTTCTCTGAAACTTGGAAGAAGTAGGAAAATCCAACTGAATACATTTTCTTAACACAGTGAAAGCCCTTTTTTGCCATCTGCCATGTAAGTTAACCTTACAATTCTTTTAAAAATATTATAATACAGAGTTTGAATAACTGGATTTTAAACATAAACTTTCAGACTTCTTATATCCATATAATCTGCTTTACTGTTAGAGTTTCTTGGGACTTTGTTATACAGTTACTTTTACTTTTTCTCATAATGATTAAGTAGTTTAAGCAGTATATTCCTTAATTCACAAAGTCCTTATTGTGATCAAGGTACACACTCAGAAAAGATGATTTCCTTGATTTTGTTGTTACAGGAGTTAAAGGAGTTAAAGCTACTTTGGTCTCCTTAATTATATGTTTCCAGATGTTGCATTTCAAAGTTGAATTTTATTTTCAAATTTCCAGACTTACTCTGTGTTTTACAGTTGCTATTTTTTTTTTAATTTTTTACCATCTAAAGTTATCCCTTAGATATATCAGGGGCTGTACAGATGAAAATGTGTGTCTGAATCTGAAATGGCTTCCAGGGAAGATAAATGCCTGTGTAGTTTAATCACAGGAGCAATGAGTGAGTGTTTGCAAGGCTTTGTGCCAGCAGCTTTCAGGTGGCTTGCGCTGCGTGGGCAGCTTTGGGATGCCGTGGTAGCTCACATACCTACATCCCATCAGCCAGATTTTAGAGACAGATTTTAGACTGACTCCTCAGTGAAGTGTCTGGGGTGTCTAGGCTGCCAGTAGAGCCAGTGGGGATGTGGTCAGTGCAGCCAGTGGTATCTAGAGAACAGTTTTGCTGTCTAGTCACTTGAACAATTAACAGAATGGCATTGAAGGAAACTTGGCCTGAATGTTAGCATCTCCTGCTTATTGTGACAAATACATCAGAGAGAGCTGGCAAGTGTGATGCATGGGAATCATCTGCAAGAGCACTGCTCACTCTGCAGTGACAGGTAAGGGGCAAATGGGATCTTTTTGGGCACTAGGTCCCTGTATGTGAATTGCCTCCATTGACACAGTGGCTCCTTCTGTCAATTGTAGTGGAAATTCCGGTGCTGAGTTTGCTCATGGAGACACATGGTATTATGATCTCTGACTGACTCACATCTGAAGATGCCCCAGTTTTAGTTTGGTTATTAGGTATGATGTATGGGACAAAGGGGAGAACTTCAAACTGAAATAGAGTGTTTAGATTTGATATTGGGAAGAAACCCTTTAATGGTGAAGGTGGTAAGGCACTGAAGCAGTTGGCCAGAGAACTTTTCAATGACCCATCTCTGGAACTGCTCAAGGCCAGGTTGGAGCACGCTCTGAGCAACCTGATCTAGTGGAAGGTGTCCCAGCCCATGGCAGGAGGTGTTGGAACTAGATGATCTTTAAGGTCTCTTCCATGTCAAACCTTTCTATGATTCTATGATGATTCTTTTCTTCAACTCCAATCTGTCCTTTTTCAATTAAAATTTATCCTGTGAATGAATTCTCCTACAACCTGATCAGGTATCACAGGGTAGATGCAGATGTACTACCAAAATGTGTCACAAAAGGGGGTGAAAGCAATATGTGGTAACTTTGGAGAACCTATTTGTCTTGTCTTCAACACTGACAACTTAACTGTGTGCATTCCAAGACTTATTAGGAGATGCTGTTTGTTTTGACATTCACAAATGAATGAAGTTGCTCAAGTATTTATATTTTTCTCTTTCAGTTACTGCAATGGATGTATGCTGGATCCAGACTGTGGTCTCTGCTACAAATTGAATAAATCAAGTGTTGTTGAGTCCTCATGCATTCCTGTTGATAAAGATTCTACAATGAAAGCAGCTTGGGGCAGGTATGTCACTTGTCAAGATTTTTTAGTCTTATGCTCTACAGAGAGTGTATTTTATGCTACTGTTAACAATTTTGCTTTTACAAAAAGTGTTAAATTCTTAATATGTTCAGGAAGAAGAAAATAACTTGGCATTGTCAAAAACGGGTGATTACTTCCTAACAATAAATTAAAGCCTTGACCCTGATGTGTGCAGCCCTTTCAGTGTAGTCTGTCACTTAGGAAGCATGGCAAAAGTACACTAGAAATGAGGAAAATTACCTTTCCCCAATGTTTTTCATTCATTCGAAGTGGCATATTCCCCTCTGAATTAATTTTCTTTTTAAATGCATTGATTCAACTACACTTTTAGTGTTGGCCTACCAAAGAAACAATTAGCTCAGCTGAATAAACTAAACATAGGAAAATCTGAAAAGTTCAAATTGTCAAAAGCATGGGGTTTGGCCACAGATTTCTGTGGTTCTGTGCCTGAAAGGGGTATCATGCCATATGTTGCACTTGAGTGTGAAAATGTGTGCATTCATAGGCACAACTGCAAAATATATCACACCTCTTTTTAAAGCAGCACAAAAATTTTCTGTGAAGTCACAGCAACCTTCAAGTTTTCTGAACTACTGACTATTCCTAAGGAATAGCTTTGTGAGCTGGAACATTGTCTTGTAGAGGCTTCTTGAATACTTTAGTAATGATTAGGGCTTGGATTAGGGTTTAGAATGGTTCAGAGCCACAAGGGAATTATGTAATTAACTTCTGATAAAACCACCTCAACATAATTCATCTCAGCCACCCACACACCTTGAACCTACTTAGGAAATAGGCAAAGGTGGTTTGGGCCTCTTTTTTTTTTTTTCTTTTTTAACTTTCATACATATTTCTCAGAATTTAAACCCAACTGTCTTAATGGCACTGAGTCATATTGGACAGAGGTTGAAAAGTATGGAAATATCTTGTAATTGTAGAATCATTAATTTAAAATTACTCTAAAATTGCCCTCATTTTGATTTCAGTACCATTAGGCTTAGTAATTAATTCCAGTGCAGAAAAGAGAAACTTACATTTTTTGTAATCCCAATTTAAAAGCACTGTGATTATTTTGAGACTATTACAGTTAATAAATAACTGTGAAAACTACAAAATCTCATTTGACCTGCTTGTTCTGTGACTAACTTCAATGTCACATTATGGAACATACCTTGCATATTGCCTGATACCCTGGTGTGCTCTGCAGCATGTAGGCTCATATTTGTAAGATAACAGATGTCTCTTTGTATTCCAAGTCAATATTCATTTCCTATATGCTGTAGTTTTAAGTAACTTGTCTTTAATTAGCAGAATCTCACTAGAATGCAGAAAGGCATACATTCAAACAAAAAATTGTTATGAATAGTTGGCAGATAAAATTAAACTTTATTTCATTAGCCAGTGCTGTTGTTTAGCATACTAAATGTGGGCATAAGCAATTTTTTCTTACTCATGAAAAATGTCTCACATAGACTCCTTACTGTACAACCTGTTGGTGCAAATTACATAAGGAAGAAGAAATATTTCCTTTTAATGTTGCAAAATGCAATCTTTCCGTGTGTAAGAATTCCATAGCATGAGGCTCCTGCTTTCAAACCTTCATGAGGAAATGAAACAATTTTATATATGTTATACTGGTAGTCACCATTACAAAAGTAATGCCTTAAGATGGAAAACCAGGAAAAAAATCAAATTTCTTTTTCTAAATATTCATCATCATTTCTAGTGTTTATTTCATGAATTTCTCTCTTGCATCCACCTGGTCTGTGTAATCAGGGAGTTTTCAAAAAGCTGATCCTTCAAGCTGTGAAATGTCAGGTGGTGCCTTCTGTGCCTTCCAAACCCTTTGGAAGAGGGAAGGATTTTGCCTTCTCCTTTTCCTTTTGCTTCTCCTCCTCACAGATATGTGTATTTCTGCTTACTGACCCAGGGGAATCCTCATAGATTTTTGTTTCCAAGGGCTCACATTCTCATACCACCCCCCAGCTCTGTATGCTCAAATCCTGATTCTGCTTTACAGCAAAATCAGTCCCACAAAGCCATAGGATTTCCCTGCCAAGGGAAGATTGCTGCAGGGGAAACAGCGTAGTTACATCCCTGGTTGTGTCTCAGAGCAGCCAGAGGCATCTGTATCTCCCTGGCAGCGCAGGGAAAACAAGTGCCTGAGACAAACCAACAGCACTGCTGAAGGAAATTGCAGCCCATCCTTTCACAAAGTTACTTTGTCACAAACTAGACATACAGGGGCAATTACTTTAAAAATACACAGCATTATGGTGATCAGAAAGTAGTATAATAATTTGGAAGATGATTTTGTGAGCTATGGACAGCTGATAACCATAATTATCAGCTGCCTCTTTTGTAACTCCTGTGTATCCTGGCGGCTTCACGCTATCCGGTATTAGATGAATGAGTTTAAATGGCTTAAAACCTCCAGGGTTACGCTTGGCTCATGGAAAATCTATTTTGTCATTAATTTTGCTCAGGAGAGAAGAAGGATCTGAGCTATTTGTTTGGGACTTGTTGGAGCTCAGATGTGTGAGCATTAGCAGAAGCAGCAGTTCTCGCGATGCTGATGCAGGAGTCAGAGGAACAGCTTCTCCTGGACTCAGGCTTACAGTGCCATGCAGAGCATTTTACTGCTGCTGTGATCACATCTTGTTTATGATCTTCCTGCTGGAAAGTTGGGAGCTGCAGCCATCTGAACCCCAAATGTCCTGACATTTACTCAGGGACTTATCTATTCCTGATGTGTAACCTATCCCCAAGGTGAGAGTGCTCAGAAGCACTAACAAAGAGGGCCTTGTTATGTATTTTTTAAAGCTCTCTGCAGCCATGCAGACTCACATAGAAAACTTCTGTTTATGTATTTATAGCTTTGTACTGTTTTTCATCATTGGTCCCAAGGTACCTTGATAACACTGATGTAGCAGGCAATGCTTTGACTGTTACCAGAAAATACTCTAATGCATTTTATTTCCAAGACATTTCCTCAGTGCCAGCCAGGTGTACTAGAGACCACCTCCATTGTTAATTGCATTTATTTGATTATGGTATGTTCTACATTGAGTAGTTCTGGGGAGGGGAGGGAAGAGAGCAGAGATTTCAGTCTCCTGTGGCTGCCAGCAAGGCTGTTTATGTTGCTGTGGTAGTCATAGAAACCCAGGGAGACAATTAAAGCATCCACATATTTTTCAAGAAGAATGTAGTGTTTGGGGTTGAATGTTGAATGTTGGGAACTCAGTGGCTGGCAGTGGCCCTGGGGGAGAGACTGCGCAAGAATAAATCTGACCGAGTCCAAGGCAGAGCCTGAGCAGCAGGGGCAATGTGCAACGGGTGTGCCTGTAAGATCCTGTGCCTGCATGTACCACAAGCAGTGGAGATGTATTTTTCATTATTTAGTCAGTTACATAAAGGCAACTGGTATTAGAATAACACAGAGAGGAGTGTCTTGCCCAGGGCACCAGCACAGGCAGGTGCTTTGCTGCCCTTGGTGTTTCTGAGCCAGTTTACAAAATAGCTGTTGACATGCAAATCTTGCTGCCTCCAGCTCTGCCCGGGGATACATAAAGGATGGTTCCAAGATGGTGAGCAAGAATAGTCTTGAATTATTTACTTCATAGTAAAAGAAGAGCTGTATCTTTTCCTTCGGTGTGGTCTCACACCCACACAGTTCTGCACTGGGACTCTGTTTTCCAAGATTTAGGGAAGTTTTTTACTTAGCAGTAGCACAGAAAGCCTTGCAGCTCTGCTCTTCATGAACACTGAATTCTGAAATCCCCATGAACTTAATAAAATGCATTATTTCACTTGTACAGATGGGGATGCAATGGGAAGGTTCCAATAAGAATCTCAAGCGGCACAACAGAGGTCAGGGGCAGAGTCTGTCTCTCAGCCAGGACAAAATGTAGAGGTGATTGCTTTCAGTGCTGTGCTTTCTGAACACAAACCAAAACGTAGAGTTTTCCCTCAAAATTACAATTACTCCCACAGAACTCAAAGAAATTTCTCTCTTTAAATTTCTCTGTGTAATTGTAATACTCCTAAAGGTCAGCCAAGAATTAAGGAACTTTAAATTGCATTACTGCCCTTACAGTTGAAAGAATAACTGCAAGGGAAGGAGGTACTTACAGTGCCTTGATGTGTCATTAACCTTGACATGAGTATGTTGTCAAGACGACAGCAGGCCCACAACTGAGCTGAAACGCTCTCATGAGCAACTCTGAGCAATCTTCCTCTGGAGAGAATGATGTTGATTTTATACAGTAAACAATTATGAAGAAATAATAACATCGTCAGATCAGAGAAGCCTAGAAGCCATCCTGCCACACAATTAGCTGGCAGGTCTCCACAGTCCCTAAAGGAGAACGATTGGGAACAGAAATCTATAAAGAGATATTTGGTTTTTTCAGCCATTTTTATTAACTTTGTTAGAGGAACATCTCCCTGCCAGGGGAGTTTAATGTTTCATGGAGAATCCTGCTTTTCTCAGTATAAAGAAGCACTCCCCTCCCTAAGGGCACTCGGCAAAGGCGAGAGTGCAGAAGAGCTCTGTCTTTGTGAGGCTCTGTTTTCCTCTAGCCAGTGATCTCCATAGCATCTTCCTTCCATGTAAAATTAATGGCATGTTTAGAGAGGCTCAGTAATGCTGTTATGTTTCACTGGGTGCCTGTTGCTGGTATCTGCTAGTTTGCTGAGGGGGCTAAATGTGTCTTGTAAACCTGTTTGGGGGAAAAGTGGGTTTAAATTGCCTGTGCAGTGAGAGGAAGTGGGTCAGGCAGGCAGTCAAACCCTCTTCCCCAGCTTCAGGAGTGTGCTTAATGACCTTGGCATTCAAGCCTGGATGCTAACTAGATTCCACTAGTTAGAAAAAATAAATTCATGGGAGTTCATTAGCTGGATTCTTCAACAGGGGACATGACAGTGTCTGTCACAGCCTCAAGAGTATTCTGGGGAGCTCTGCGTTCATGCAGTGCTGCCTGTTGTCTAATGCATAGCAGATGAGACTCTTAAAATTATTAGAATACTTTTCCTTTGTAAGAACATCAGATTTTTCTAGAAATACCATGTTACTTTTCCCCCGGTAGATAAAGACAGACATGTAAGTTCATTACACTTGTTTTGTATCATGCCAGGTACATTTGTAAAAGTTCCTGTGATTGCTTTACTAATGCAAAAAGAATGTATGTGTGTATATACACATTTGAAGATTTAAAATCTGTTTTCAGTACATCATGGGAAACAGCATTACAGACCTTTGCTGTTACCATGGAAAGATTAGCCCCAGAGCAATCTTTCAGGAACTGAGAACTCTGCTGTCCATGGGTAGACATGGCTTGTTTTGTCATGCAGAAAGTATTGCTAGAAGATTTTATTGCTGAAATTATTATTTGACCCTTTCTACAAGGGTCTGCATTGAAAATTCATCCTTGACTCAGCAGTAATTAGAAGAGAAACTAGTATTTCTCTTACCAAGTCATCAGATCAGTAGATAAAGATTATACATAGGATTATGGTTCTCATATTCATCATGTAAAAAATTATAGTAGAGGGAGTAAATGATTCAGGAAAGTAGCAAGATCAAGAGAATATTCACATCTGTGTGTATGTTGGCAGCACTCAGAAGAGTTGTGATTATAACCAGTAGTCTTAGAGAAATCTCTTGATGGAAATATGGTAAATGTTGACTAAATTGAAATATTCATAACTTCAGTAGGAACCAGAACATAAAACGCCCCCTCTCTGCCTCAATATTGTTTAGAAAAGAAAATCAAGATATATGCAGAATTATATTCTCATTCTCTTCCCCAGTGCTAGTAAGTATGAAAACCTGGAGCAGCTGAATGGCAGGGTGCAATCCTATTTGTCCTGTTTGATTAGGAGTATGTACTTCAGCACAATAATATCTAATATATATCAGTGAGGTGTGTGAAAACAGAAATTAAAAGAAGATCTGAAACTGATTACAGTCTTTGTCAGCCAAAACTCTAAGGCACGAGGTCTTTCCTGGGAGGAGGTTATCAGGCATGCAATCACAGTCTAATGGTTGCATATACCATTAGTGTGATTTGCAAAAGGGATGTAAGAGGAACTTAAGAAATCTCATATGCATATTTTAAAGCTGTTTCTGCTAACTGGTTGGAGCAAAGAGGAAGAATAGAAGGCTAAAGTAATATGGAATACTGTGTCCTTAATCATTGATGAGCCTGTCTTATTGGTGATGCAGGAGTAGGTAGTAAAATAAGTGGAATTTTAATATTCAGATCCTTTCAGCCACTCTTCCTGCTCAAATCTTTAAGACATCACACTTTAAAATTATTTTAAAAGGAAATTATTTCATGGTGGAGCTGAGAACCATAATGAGCTCATTTTAAGCATATATAAAGATGGTGAAATCTATATCTGTGCTGAAATAGTGTAAGGGTGTAATTAAATAATTGAGGGTGGAATTTTATTATAACTTTAATAGAAGATAGTCTTGTCCTTTTTTTCTTACTGTTTAACTTGCTAAAGAGGGAAGACTTTTTTTAGTTACTGTTATAACATAATTATAATTTAATTTAATGCCTGTACAAATAAGGTACTTTGTATATTATAGCTGCATTTTAGGTCAAAAATAGCAAGCAGAGCAACATGATAATCTAAACTGAAACTATTTACATTTCTTTCAGATAATTACTTAAAAATTACTATTAATAGCTCTAACACAATATTTCTACTCAACCAGTGGCAAATTCTGGATATCTGAAGAGCTTTGTTATGAAGTGAGTATGTTATGACTGGGAAATATTTAGTTTTTTATGCTGAAGTCAGAATTTATTTGTTGGAGACAGCCAGCACAAAGTAGGATTTTAAAGCAGGACTGGTTAGTTTGAAACGTTGTCTGTACATTTTTTCTCTACCCATTCCTTTTTATTGCTGCTAAACATGCTTCTGGATCTTACTCCAGGTTACTGGTTAAAAGGCATTCTGGTCAGGAATGCCAACTGCAATTCAGGTTACTTGGTACAACTACTTCAGATGTTCATAGCATAGAGGTAATTGGAATATAAAAACTTAAGTAGCCCTTGAGCAAAAATATTGTCTATCAAATGCTGATGTCTGGAAAAATTGTGTTTGAGTCAGTGCTCTTTGTTTTAAAAGTGGTCCAAAGAAGAAGATGGTATGGTGTTCAAAATTTAAATATACATCTGCAGAAGAAGCAAGCTTTCAGCTTTTTTCATTCTCTGGTCAGCTGAAAGGGAGCTAAAAGGAAACGACTCTGTTTAAAAAGCATGTTTGCTCCTAGCTGACAAAGGAGATGGGAAGGCAAAGGAGAAAAAAATGACAGTGTGTAAGAAAGAATTGTCAGTCTCTCATCAGTGTGCTCAGAGTATGAGGATAATTCCTGCAGCTTTTCTCTCTCCCTTATGAAATGAATGCTAGAGAGTCTTTTATTGCCTTAGGAGCCTGCTGCTAATTAGCTTCCCCTGCTGCTCATCTTAGGGACAGATGGGGACACATCCGTGCCTCGCTGCCGGGGCCGTGCTGCAGCCGGGGCAGGGCACAGCCCTGCTCTGCTCATCCAGGGGTCTGAGAGGGGCAGAGCAGGGTGAGCATGGGAGCTGCTGCTGGCAGAGGGATGGGGATTTCCCCTTCTGCCTCACAGCAAGGAAAGGGAACTGACTCATATTTGGGAGCAGGTGGATTTTTTTCTCTGAGGGGAGAATTTCCAATAGTTATTTTTCATATTCATTTGGTTATTGACTCTGAAGTTTGAATTTAAAATAAAATAATTTGTGAAGACTGTCTCAGCAGATTCCTTTAGGCTTTTACTGTGAAATGGGTTTACTAAATTAGGTTTTCTCTGTTTGGAGGGTGGAGAATATTTTGGACCCATGTGGTAGAGGATTTTTACTAAGGACCATTTTACAGGGCCGAACCCAGACCTCCATACAGCAACTTGTACCTTTAACAGCATCCCTAACCCACATTTTACATACCTTTATTTCATAGTAATTCTTTAATAACTACAACATTGGATACAGTAAAATTTTCATATTTTCCCTTCTTAAAAGAAAGAAGTTTTCATAGTATTTTTTTTACTTTAGAGGGAAAATAAACCAACACTATAATTCAATATGTTTGATAAGTTTAAGACCTAGAAATTACTGTATATGCTGTTTGCACGTGTGATTCATTTCCTTGAGAATGGAGGCAGTAACATCAATCCTCACTGGCACAAGATGAAGTGGAATTATTGATTCCTTTGATTTAAAGTCGTGACCTTACTTGAACTCAGCTTGTCACTTAGTACTGGTTAGGAGTGGGCAGTCTGTGAGGGGACAGGTCATACTTCTCCACAGCAGCACTTGGGGTATTTCTTCCTCCTTGCAGGATGCAGAAACTTCCTTTTGTCCTGTAGCTTTCCACAGCTGGCACAGTAGCTTTGCATAGGTAATTGTAAGGGATGTGTTTGAGGTTCTGCATGATTATTGAGCTCTTCAGACCTGTGATTCAGATGGGATGTGTTCCTGTTCAGCATATTTTCTTGGAAAAATAACTATTGTTCAAAAGCACTTATTTATGTAAAACTCTTTTCAGATGTCAAAGGCCATGAAAGATTGACGATTACTTTGATTTCTGCTGAGTTCTTCCACTGTCATGTCCCAGACTATTGAGTTGCATATAACAGTGAAGACTTTGGTACTCACAGTTCATAAATTTCATAAACTAGAGATAATGTTACCACTTACCATTTATGTAGTTTATAAAATTCATTAGATTAGGCATGGGTATTGCACCTACCTGCACAAATCAAAGCAGAGCAACACTCTATGTGTAAAGTACTCTCTCTCACAAATCAGGTATGAAATAATTATCTTGTTTTAAGTGTTCTTAGAGCCTTAGGGCTCCGTTTTCAGTTACAACATTAATGATTTGCAGTGAATTTTGGGGCTGACAGCAGAGGAATCTTCTTTGGAGAGCTCTGATGTAAAATGTAATTCAGAGCCTCCCCGGTACAGCAGGGATGGGTGGGGATGCAGTGCCTCATTCCCCTTCTGAAACAGGTTTCTCTGAGCTTTTGAAGGCAGAGCTATTGCCACCTACTGGAATCAGGGAAAAGCTCTGTTTAAAAAAGACTGTTCCATCATCTGTTTGAAACAACGAATGCTAGATCTCAAGTGTTGTCTGGTTAGATTTCAGTTGCGATGGCAAACAGTTGCTGGCAGTAGTGAAAATGGAATATTTGTGTCTAAATTGTTGTTACAGGAAACGAATGTCACAGTTCAGCACTTAGATGGAAGGTTATGGTGGTCAAAATGTTATTTTAGAACTATTGAAATAGAAACTTTATATGTATGCCAGGAACTAGAAATTAAATAGAGCAGGGAAGTGCTAAAAAGGCGTGCTAATGCACGTAATATTGATCTCTATTTTAAACTCCTTGTCCTTATGTGTTTTTTTTGTCTCAGATTCTCAGGTTCAAGAAAAGCATATTTAGAAAGTTCTCCCTACCCCACTTTTGTTTCAGTAAATATTTCCAAAGCATTGATACTTTATTCTCTCTTCAATTCCCACTGAAATATGTGGTTAAGTGAGGTTTTAGGATATTAACAGCGTTATGGAAAATCGTTTCTGCACAGTGCAGGTTTGGCTGGGAGGCAAAGGGTCTGCTGCCTGGAATAAGCAATAAACTATCTGTAAAGCCTCAGCAGTGTGCCTGCAGCCACAGAGCAGACCCAGGTTGGGTTGGAATTGTGTCACCACATCCCATCTGTGGTTTGAGGTTGGGGTTTGGGTGGGATTTGTTTGTTTTTCTGAATTGAGCTGTAAAATCTTGCCATTCCTCACTAACTTCACATACCAGTTTCAACATGAAAGTACAGTTTTTACGGTGCCTCTGCATGTCTGAAACTTTGGAGCAGTTAAAAGCAGTACAATTTTTTTTCTCTTTATTTTTTTCTAAAGTGTTTGTAAGCATTCAGAAAAAAAAAATTGTAATATGGAACCTATTTCGTTTGGAGGGTGAACTTCCAGTGAATATTTGTGCTGAGTTACGTTGATTCTAAGTTACAACAACCACCTTGGTTTCTTTGGTCTTTAATTACCACAGTCTTGAAAATACTTTTGGCAATTGTAACTCAAGGGATGCTTTTGTAAAAATGACATTCCTTTGACACTACCACTGGGACATGGTGGACAGCACAAGCATCAATAAAGTTAAGTAAAAATAGGAAGTCTGGATGGAATTTGTTTAAATCAACTTCAGATGTCTAAAATTGTGTCCTTGAGCTGTCTTGTAGCTCTTGACTAATGGAGTAAAAAAGGTTCCTTTTTGTTCATTTGCAGCTGGGCTTTGCTTGTGTTTCAGAGAAGAGACTTTCTTATGCCATGCCAGCAGTTCTTGCATGCTGTTGGTTAATATTTCTTCAGCTAATACTAAAATATTGATACTTATTATTATTGAGCCCTACACTTAGCCCCTCCCACCAGCATTCATTGGAGTGATCTGTCTTTATGTAGCAGACAAAAGCGGCATCTCCTGGGAGAACTGATATTTCTGCAGTGATTAGGCAGCTGGTTGATATTTCTGTTATAATCAAAAGAACTTCGGAATTTATAATTATTAAGAAAATGAAATATAAATTCAGGTGAAAAAACAGATTAAACATCAAGTGCATGCTTATTTTACGGTAAACCTGCATGAAATTCCAAAGTGCTGCATTTGACATCATAATCTTCAGACCAGTTTGTTTCAGAAATTTTATTGTTGAGTGTCAATGCTGCAGTCAGAGAGACTAAATTATTTTAAATCTGGAAAGGAAAGCTAGAAGTTCTCCTATCTTATTTCCTCAGTTCTGACAGTAATTAGATTGCAGTCTGGTGCTCCATACATAAACTCTCAAATGTGTCAGAGCAGGGATGACCCAGAACTTTCACCAAAAACTCCAGGAGAAGCAGAGCAGCTGCAGTTCAGGGAAAAACCAGGGGCACTGAGGTACAGCAAGGGGTCGGCACACAGGTGATTCTTACTGAGTCCATGTTCAATGCCAGTCTGTCTTTAACAAAAAACACTGGAATCTCCTACATTTATAAGCATTTTTGTCCTGAAAGAGCTCCAACAGAAGGAAGCCTGTCTGCCTGTAGGCAGGAATAGAGTGACTAAATCTGTCTGGTTTTTGCTAGAAAGCCTCGGGCAGCACAAGTTAGCTCTGGCAGCCCCCAAGGTGCCTGACAGACACTTTCCAGTTAGTGCTCATCTCTGATATTCCCCAAAGGTTTAGGTTTCAGAAGCAATGGCCAAATCATTAATGAACACTCCCTCCTTTCAGAGAAGCAGGGGAAGCTGGCAATGACTGGATGAGGCCAGACTGGATGTGCGTGCTCACTGCTGAAACTGATTGTTCCAAAAGTGAGCTATTTCTGTATAACCACAGAAAAGCCACTAAACAATCTTTAAAGCACATTCTGGGGTCAAAGGGAGTCCACAAGCCTTTCTCAACCATGATGGCTGCCAGGAGGGAAATAATAGCTCATTCTGTTTCTAGAATGTCTCTGTGATACCTTTTTGCTGGTTGTCATGCAGCGACAGCTTTGTGCTTATATTTTAAATTTGTGAAATGGCATCTACTTCAGAAGCAGTTAAATATTCCCAGATGTCATTTCTTGCAAGGGTTTGCCATTTGCTTGTGCCTTTACTGTGGCATGAGATGTTTCTTTTCAGTTTGTGCTTGATTGCAGTGGACATGATTAAATGGAGCTTTTGTGGCAGCCACCAAGGTGATGGGAGCAGGAATTCTCATGTCCCACTGGCCACTCTGTGTGCAAATCACATCACTGAGCCATGGCCCCATCACACACATCACATCTCCATCCAGACCTGGATATGAATACATGAGTATAAAAGTGTTGTAGCACCCAAATTGTGGGTCTTTTCCTCTGCCACATAATGTTTTTTCCACTCCATCTAGTAGAATGCAGTAGGTTTCTTATATTTTTTTATATTACTATCATACTAAAATACCTATTGATCATGGCAAAGGCTTCAAAATGTTGGGTAGTATCACTTCCATTGTAATTACTCAAATTTCTAAACATTCTTTGCTAATCTGCACCTCCAGGAAGTATTTCAAGAGTTGATAATACCTGAAAGGAAGAAATAATGAGAACTGCAGCATTTAACTGAAGTCTTTCAGTATGACAATTAGGACTGAACTAAATTGTTTCTTTACCTCTTACTGGTTCTTTCTTGTTTTGAGGATCGGCTAAGAGACTTTTTAAAAACAGCACTGGAATCTGGGAGGTTTCATGACACTGAGGACACCCTGCTGGAGCCCACCTTTTCTAAAGCATTTATAGTCATTGGGGTTCTCATGCACATCATTAGTTTGGAAGCTACAATAAATAGAGGAAATTGTCTTGAAAGAGAATAAAAGATTTGGGATTAGTAAAGTTGTTCAAAGACATGAATAAATAAAAGTTTTGTGACGAGAGGTGAAATCTCAGTGGACCATTGGGCACAATTGCTTGTAGAGCCACAAACCTCAGCAACAGGATATGCTGAAAGGGACAAACCTAAGATTCATATGCATACTAAGAATATTTCAGTAAGACCTGTCAGACAGTTTAGTGGTTGTGAAACACTCTGTGGTTATTTTTAACTTTTTGAATCAGTGTATTCACTATGAATACACATATGAAAAAGCAGGAAAAGTTAATGAAGGTCTCAATCTTTAAAGTACACAGGTGTAAGTTTTCTGTAAACCATTGGAGCATGTCCTTGACAGGGGGAAAAGGGCAGAAATCTTACATTGCCTGCTGTTGCCTTCTGAGCCTTACCTGAAATAGTTCACTCTTTTATTGTTGCTTTTCCATAGACTTTTTAAACTTGTAAACATACAGAATTATGTTTCAAGTTGCAAAAATATATTCTTGTGTCTTCTCATGAGAACACTTCACAGCTGTGGGCTTTGCTTCTCCTTTAGCATTACCTTGCTGTAACTTAAGGCTTGTATGATGTCAAATTCCAGTGAAACTTTCTCTGATGTTTTTGAGAAATATTTTCTGCCACTAAATACCAGCATATCAAGCTACTGAGTCATACTTTAATTTGAAAAAAAATTTCTCAGAATAATATCTTTTTAATCATATTTACAAAAAAAAGGTATCTTCAAACTATTTACTCAGCTTTACAAAGAATCTCTACAGAAATAACTACCAGACTGTACTCTTGTTTATTTGTTGTATGCACAGTTATTTTATTCTCCATCTTGTAATTATCAGTCACTGCTGTTGGTATCACTGAATTTTTCAGTTATAAACCTTAAAGTAATCTTCTGGCTATACATAATAAACCCACTTTTTTCATGCCTTATTAACTGGAAAATACCTAATTTTTGCAGCTACAATTTCAACCTGCCAGGCCATTAGCTGGTGTAACCAAGTTGTTTTCTGCCAGCTGATTGCTGAGTATACTTTTATACTGGGGTATAAATGGATGTAGATGGCACCTCTTTGCACTCAATTTGTGCATATATAGATATTTGAGGATTTTATTTAAATTATTTTATTAGATGTTATTTTTTATATAAATATATATATAAAATATTTTGAAATCCTTTTCCAGAAAAGAGTGCAAAAAGATCTTTAGCAAAATCAAGACAAAATAGTTATGATCTTTCTGTTCCTTCTTTTTGTCATCTCTTCATATCTCTGTTGAAAATTGGAGCAGTTTTGAAGCATTCCACCAAAAGATCAAAGAAAGAAGCCACATTTCTTCTTTTGTTTTCTCTCAGTTGAACAGCTAATTTTGTACCTGAAAGTATCCAACACTGAAAAAACCACAAAATACTATATTTTGAAACTGTGACCTATTATCTAGTACTTGAATGATCACAGGCAGAAATGCATGAAGGACAATGGCATTCAGCTAAGATGCTTATGCTCAAAACTAATTAAGTTTTTGCATTTTGATCAGCTTTTAATTTGAATTCTGTGCATTAAAATTCTGTACTTATGACTTCTAGGTGTTTGTTAAGTGAACAGTTGATTATGTTTCATAGTTTTATGACCACTCACAAGTTCCTGTGCTATTAATATAATATTTGAATTATTTATGATTATGAAATCATAGAATTTAATTATTACTAGTTAATTCTAATTTGTACTGTGGTAAACCAAGCGTGTCCAGTCAGAATCAGAATTAGGACTAGGATAGGACACTCACTGTAGAGCACAGAGACATCAGATGTTTCCTGACACTTTTTGTGACCATCTGATACTTTGGGTAGGAGAAAGCTTGGAAAGGAAAATAAGTCAATCTCTGTGTAGTGTGATCATGGTAATTGTGTCTCCCATAACAGAAACCTGGTATATACTTATTTCTGCTCCCAGTTTTTGGGCACACTGTCAACTACTGTGAGATCTGAAATGGTTGGACTTTAACACTGGGTAAAGATTATTCTGCATTTTCCTGGTTTGAGTCCATTTCTCTAGGTAATTAGTGCACCAAAGATGGTAGAGAAGCTGTTGGACAGAGTTCTGGCAGTAGCAGAGATTTGTCTCTGTCCCCTTTGGGTAGATGAAGGATCCAGCTTGAAACCCTTGGGGTGTGACAGCAGAGTGAGGAATTGTAGCTGACAGCTTGCAGGTAGCCATGAGGACTTGCAAGGTGCCTGTATAGGATAAAAGAAGTCTGAGGCAAATCCCAAACTCACCATTTTCACTGGGAGATGAGAGTTGCCTAATCCCACCAAAGGTGCTTGTTTAGCCCCACAGCTCAGGAGTGTCCTTCTGGCAGTGTCAAGACAGTTGAGCTTCTTCCTTTGGCAACAGACACAACTGTGTTGTCCACACTTCAGAATCCATAATAGGGGGTTACAAAAGTACTGAAATGTCCAGCTCAGGAAACAGTTAAGAACCCCTTTGATGTGATTAATTTTAGGCAACTATTTGTCATGGGGGAAAATTGCTCCTGTTTCCAGGCTGTTGCCCAGTCTATTCAGACTGAATAACAGCTCCAGCAATTTATTTGTTGGGCAAATTCAAAAGGAGTTGCAAAGCTGAAATTTCTCAGCTTGTGAAAGTGTTTGAATTCAAACCTAAAGACTCTTAGGTAAATAAATAATAATATTAAAAAATTATGTTCTTCTGTAATCAGGTAGCCAGGACAGAGGTAAATCAGAACAGTGTGCTAAGTCTCTTGCAGGTGTGTGTTCTGACATGACTGAGAATCGTGGGATCATTTAGATTGGAAAAGGCTTTTAAGATCATGAGGTCTGTAGTTATAATGGATAGATCCTGTAGTGGGGCAGTCAGTGTCATAAAGATTTTTTCCATTACGTGCAGATGCACCTGTCATCTTCTGAGGTGCAATCTGCTTTCTTTGCTGGGAACTAAACTGTTTTTCCAGGTCTTTGAAACACATGCTAGTATTTTTGCCAGCTAACTCTTTGCCAGTTATGGCAAAAGGCTTCAGTAAGTGTCTCAAAACTCTGTATTTTATGCAGTGAAGGTTAAGCAATGTATAGCTGAATCCCATGAAGTTTTATGAAATGGTTTTTTAAGGCTGCATCTATTTGTTCTTTTCTGGTTGTCTGGGTTTGGGGTTTTTTTCCTTTGTTTTGATTTGGGGAATTTTGACGTTTTTGAGTTGGTGTCATCTGGTCTAAGAAGCTTCATCTGCATATTTTTAGGTAACATCTGGTTTAATGGAAGAATTATTTCTCTGTGTAAACTATAAAGTCAAAGAGATAAATGCAAACTTCTTCAGAGAGGTGTGGAGCTTCTGAGGTGTGGATGATAGTAGCTAGGGAACTGTGAGAAAGTTTAGAAATTATTGATTCAGACTTTAGTCAGGTTTAAAGTAACCTGTTTGCCTTCAGATGGAGCTGCAGTTCACTTGATGCTTTAGAGGGTATCTTACTGCAGTTTAAAAAGGAGCAAGGAAATTTCTTTAAAACAGAATATGCTGATTTATAGTGAGACCATACCTCGTGGTTTAACTGGTTTCTATGTGTTGTGCTAGTGTAACTATTTTGGATGTACTTGGGTGGATTTGGGAGGCCACTTGATGGGCAGGGTAGAGGCAGTTTCCAGAGCTCTCCTTAGTTACATGTCTGACTACCACTAAGTTATTATACAGTTCATCTGGTACCTTGCTAAATTCTGCCCTCTAAGGTAGTTGGAGGTTTGTTCAGACAACTAAACATCTTTAGCAGAAGAAGAGAGGCTTGAACTTATGAAAATTAATCCAAATGTTGAGATTCAGATTCTTCTACAGAATGAGTAATTGCTTGTGGATAAATAATCTTAGCTGTTCCCAAACATCATCCACAAAAACCTTCCTCCATCCAAACGGCAGCTACTCTAAATTTTGTCTCTTGTCCTCTGTCATTTCCATGATAGACATCAGATGAAAACATGAGTCAATAAACTTGGCATAAATTTATATTGTTCAGAGAACTGCCATGATGTAAAAGTCAGCACTCTACACAGGAGACTTTAAAATCTCCTTGAAGGAGATTTTTAGTAAATCAAATATATTTGTGTTACGCTTGAGACTTAAATTGGCAAATTGTAGATTATCATCATCCTGATAACCCAGGGACAAGAGGCTGGCATAAGAGCAGTCCTTAAGTAGTTTTACTTGTGTTATAACAAAGAAATGGGGGATTAGTGAAACTGTGAATTAACTATAAAATCTTTCTGTGCCATCAGCACCTGATGTCAAAGTTTATCTCAGAGCGGAATGTGTAATTTTGAAATATGCTTGTTCTAACAAACATTTTACAGAGATGGACAATCACATTAGTGTTTCTCTTCAGAAGTAATTTCCTTTGCCTGACTTGATTTGAATTTTGACCTTTTAAGATTTTTGATCTAAATCCATTTAAGATGCTTCTGAAGGGTTCAAAAGATGATGAGAAGTCGGCAGCTTTCATATTAAAAATATATGAGCTGTTCACAATGAAACAACTAATTCATGCAAAAGCTGTCTCTTTAGGGCTAGACAGTCCTCACTGTACAGCAAAGCAAAAATTAATGGATATTTGAGAAGAAGATCAAATTAGTCTCTGTCTTGTGCCTGTGCTATGTCTTGCCCAACCATTTCTCACACTGGAGTTTTCAGTTTTATGCTTCAGAATTATTGTACAGCCAAACTGGCCTGAATATTAGGAAAATTTCCATTGATTATCAAGGAAATTGTTTTATGCTGTTTCATCCTCCTGTTATTTGCAATAATATTTTAGACTCCTCCCACCATCTCTTTTCTTACCTTCTTTTATATGCCATATGAAGGTAGTTTAGGAGATAGGGAGAAAAGCTTTAGTTCTTATAAGCTTCAGACCATATCTGATAGAGGATGGATTCTGTGATTTTGAAACTGACCATATAATGATTATAATTTGAAAATCTACCAATCTTCTCATTTATTTCCAGTCAGCTGATTTTTTTACATCAATTTTTGGTAGGTTAGGCTTTCACTAATTAGAACTGATCTTAAGTAGCCTGTAGAAAACACATAGCCAAAGAAATTCCCACTAAAGGTTTTCAGAGTAGCATTTTCCTGGTTTTGGTTTGGCAGTCATTTCAGAGGCTGTGATGTGCTGTGTCTTCACTGATTCTACCAACATGACTATTGCCCAGGGCAGTGGTACACACAGACTCTTTGCACCAGTACCTGACTGCATCATTTCACTTGTACCAGTTACAGGGAATTGCCTGGATGGTCACTCAGAGGGTTGCAGTCAACAACTTAATGACCAAGTGAACACCAGTGACAAGTGGCATTCCTCAGTGGTCAGTACTGGAACTGGTGCTGTTTAAGATCTTGGTTGGTGACATGGACAGTGGGATTGAGTGTGCCCTCAGCAAGTTTGCAGACAGCACCAAACTCTGGTGCTGTCAACATGCTGGAGGGGAGGGATGCCATCCAGAGGGGCCTGGGCAGGCTTGAGAGCTGGGCCCATAGAACCTCATGGAGCCATAGGATCATCAAGGTTGGAAGAGCCCTTTAAGATCAAGTCTGACATCAGTGCAGCACTACCACTGTAACCACTGAAGCACATCACCCAGCACCAGCCTCTTAAACACCTCCAGGGATGCTGACTCCAACACTCTCTGGGCAACATATTTCAGTGCCTGACCACCCTAACAGGGCAAAAAACTTCTAATATCTGACCTGAATCTCCTCTGTCTCAGCTTAAGGTCATTTCCTCTGGTCCTCTTACTTCAGTCACTGTGGAAGAGACCAGCCCTCATCTCACTACAATCTCTTTTTGTGTCGTTGCAGACAGCAATGAGATGGCCCTTGACTCTCCTTAAGACTAAACAAACCCAGCTCCCTCAGCCATTTCTCATACGATCTGTTTCCTAAACCATTCATGAGCCTTGTTTCCCTTGTCTGGACATGCTCCAGCACCTCAATGTCCTCTCTAAATTGGTGATCCCAGAACTGAACACAGGATTGGAGGTGCAGTGCAGTGCTGAGGACAGTGGGATAATCACTGCCCTGCTCCTGCTGGCCACAATATTCTTGGTACAGGCCAAGATGCCATTGGCCTTCTTGGCCACCTGGGCAAACGCTGGCTCATACTGAGCCCACTGTCAACCAGCACACCCAAGTCCTTTTCTGCCAACAACTCTTGAGCCACTCCTGCCTGTAGCACTGCATGGGGTTACTGGGAACAAGTGCAGGGCCCAGCATTTGGCCTTATTGAACCTCCTGCAAGTTTTGTCCTCAGCCCATTGATCAAGTCTGTCCAGGTCTCTCTGCAGAGCTTTCCTATACTGAGGCAGATCAACACTCCATCCAGCTTGGTGTTTGCAAATTTACTGAGGCTGCATTCAATTCCCACATCGAGATCATCTACAGGGATGTTAACAGGCTGTGGGGCAGGCTGCCCAGAGAAACTGTGGATGCCCCAGCCCTGGAAGTGTTCAGGGATCATTTAGATAGGGCTCTAAGTAACCTGGTCTAGTGAAAGGTGCCCCTGCTCATGGAAGGTGGGGGTTGAAACTTGATGATCTTTAAGGTCCCTTTCAGATCACACCATTCTATGATTCTTTGATTTTCTTCTGGTTTTCAGTTTATGAAGCAATGGGTAGCTGCTCCTCTGCTTTCCATCATATAAACTCCCTTCATGCAGGACAAAATTCAGAATTTTGTCTAGTAATATACCATACGCTAATTATAAATATGTTCTTCAGCAAAATAATAGGTCTTACAGAAACAGTGGTACACAAGTAGGTTTAGAACAGTAATAGAGCTTGAACAAATCTCCAGCCTTGATGGAGTGTTTTTTTTTTTAACATTCCCAGCAATGCAAGATGCCAGCAAATGCAGATGTCTTTGCTCATACTATGTGCACCATGCTGGTTTTCAACTGAAGGATAAGCAAAGCACAGTTTATTACTGCCAAATCTCTATTTAATCTAGTCTCCCATTTCACTGTTTTTCCCATTTCACTGCACTGAATCTGCTTTTTTGCAACAAGATTTCCTCTGTTAGGGGCAGACAGCAGAGAATAGATGAGTGGCCTCCATCACGGGAGGCTTTGGAGGCGTCTGGTTCTCCCATGTATCATTTGTGTTCCACTCTGTCAGAAGTAGGACACAACTGCAGAAAGATGGCAGAGGAAGGAAACATGCTGGCCTGCCTGCAGTTGTGTCTGCATGAATCAGCATGTTGGTTTGTGCTCATGGAGATGGATGCAGGGTAATAAACCAAGTGTGTCTTTGTTTACAGTTCTGTTTGAGAGAAAGCGTGCTCTCTGCAGAGCTGCCAATCTGGCTGGGCAGAATGGAGAAACTCATCTCAGCATCAAGATGCTTAAAAGTGCTCATCAGCTTGTATTCATTACAAACACCTGCAAATGAAATTCACATAACAGCAAAAGAAGCAAAAGTGATGATGTTAAAGCAGTGTGAGCCAAGCACCCCTCTGTTCTTGCAGTGGGCCAGTCTGTATCCAGGCACAAAGGAAGTATCTTTCAGAGGGACTTTCAGCCGACCTGTTTTCTGTGTGTTTTCCACTTCAAGAATGAAAATGAATCGATGCCTTGGATGAGATGGCCTTTCCAGGGGAACTCAGCAAGTCAGGGTGGAAGGGTGGAAATGTGCACACTGGCACTGACTGCATTGCCAACCCCAAATTAGGGGTTAACATTTCTCCATTCGATCAGATGCTGCTCAAGTGCAAAGTGGAACTGCAAATCTTACAGGTTACTGTAAGATATTAAGGAAGCCATAGGGCTTTACCAAGATTCAGACATGCATTTTCCAGTATTTGTAGAGCTAACGTCTCTCTTTTAAATATTTTGGAGTTTTGGGTTTCCAGCTGTCCTGAAATTGGGTCTGGGACTTCACCATGATATCCTGCTTTAAATGTTGTCCCTTCATCAATGATAACATAGGGAAGTTTTCTGCCCCAGGAGTGCTGGTGGTTGGTCACAGTGTGCAGCACATTGCTGTTCAGCTCTGAAGCATGGCAGTGTGGCTGCTACTCTACCATCCACAGCTTGTTGCCCACCTATTGCCCATTGCAGGCATCTTCATGCTGGTTTCCTACTGTCAGGAGAGTCATATCTTTTGTATAAATGCTGAACTGATCTGGAAATCATAACCCAGGCAGATGTTCAGCTCTCTGTGATTTCTTCTTTGCAAGTAAATAACATTGTTTGCATATGAAAGAGTAGTGTCTGCTTAAGTCTCCTCTCCCAAAAGTATAGGGTTTTTCATCTCTAGCAATTGATGTGGTGGCAGCTGAAGAGTTCCACTAGTTACATTTATGACTTGTTCCTTTAAATAAATGTTAATTACAAAACAATTTACAGCTAAATATAAAGTTGGTAGTATGCCTTTAAAAATGTTACATTGTTGGCAGTCAGAGAGAAATACCTGATGTTATATCTATTCCCTGAAATATGGAATTCCCACATGGTCCTTGGAATAAAGACGTATTTTCTTTCAGTAGCTAACTACAAGCACTACCTTCTCCTAAGCTATTTATTGTGCAGGAAGGAAAATACACACCTCTTTTCTTTATAACTTCACTTGACCTTGGCACATTCCATTGCTGATTACACCTGAAGGGTGTTGCCTGTAGTTGGTTCAGCAGTGACGTAAGGACTAACTTCCATCTGACCTTAAACCCTTGTGTGCATCATCTTCAGCTCAAAGTCCTGCTGTTGCAGCTGGTTTTGTACTGTGTGATATTCCTGTGAATTGCTCTTCATGGCTTTGGCATCACCATCTTTGCAGTAAAGATTGGTTGTTTGAAGGAGATCTGTAAATACAAGGCAAGTGTTTAAATTCAGGAATGTTCTGCTGGGTACTCTTCCTAAGACCAGACTTGAGAAAAAAACGCCACGTTTCTGAGTGCAGAACTTTGCTCAAAGATCTTGATAAATTTACAGGGATAAAGTTTTTTATCTTACATGTACATTAGCCAGCTTTTATTAATACTTTCCTTGCTATGCTTATATCAATGTCAACTGTTGGCTTGAAAATTCTTTAATAAAAAGGAGTTTTGTTGATTTTCAGGTGTTCAAATGAAACCGTATTCAAAAAGGAAGATTTATTTTGGGCATACAATTTCTGCCCCACTCCATACTCTTGGACAGCACTTCTGGGCCTTATTTTGTATTTGGTTTTCTTTGCACCTGGTAAGAGAATACTTGTGTTTTTTGTATATAAGTTTAAAATGTCAAATAGTGAAGCTATGTTAAATATATTTTTGAGTCCAGCCATTCAAGTCAGATTGTTCCTTTTATTCCTAATTCTTAGGGATGGGTCCTATGCCCTGGACTGTCAATTCTGAAATTTATCCACTTTGGGCTAGAAGTACAGGAAACGCGTGTTCTTCTGGAGTCAACTGGGTTTTCAATGTGCTCGTGTCACTGACATTTCTGCATACAGCTGAATATCTGACGTACTATGGTAAGTAAAAGTGTGTCCATATGTGCAGTACTGCCATTGGCACAGAGATTTTCTCTGCATTCTGGGTCCCCCCACTGGTCTTGCTATGAAGTGTCAAAGCAGTGTTCTCGACCCACTGTGGTTTTGTAAGACTAGAGATCTGATATAACCTGCTTGGATCATAGAGTTTGGTTTTCTTAAGAAACATTTATTTTTCTCCTTAACAGAGAACCTAGACAGTTGATTTAATCAGAGAAGCTGGAAAAAGAACCCTTTTTATTTAGTGCAACGATGCTGACTCCCAGCTAAGGTGATAGCATCTGCAGTTTTCCACTTTATGGTGACATCCAAGGCCAGTATCAGATGGTACTTGCAGAAATACAGCTGTTGATAAGGTGCTGTCTGTAGGAGCCTGAGGAGTGTTTGTCAGGTTACTGCTCAGCCACTCCAGCACAAGTCATTTAAATCACATTAATCTGCCAGGGAGTCGATGTGACCTTCACATCCTTACTATTGCAGAGCCTTTCAGCTCTGCTTGTTGTTCCTTTGAGCCATCAGTGGAGCAACACTAGGTAAATGTTTGTCCTCTGGTGCCTGCTCTGCCCCTCTGAGTATGGTGGATTGTGGGCAGGAACAATCTTTCTCAGTATTAATGGTCACCATGAAGTACTTTTAAATAATAATTAGGTGTAAAAGTCACAAACATTATTTTAATCTTGACTCATTTCTTTTGCTAGAGCTTTTCATTTTGGCGACTTGTCTTAATGTGTCCTTCACTGTCAAGACAAAGAAAGCTCTTTCCTTTCAAATCTGCTTTCTTTTTTAATTTGGGCATGTGATTGTCTAATTGCTGTTTATTTTAAGAGCAGAGCAACTTGCCCAGAAAGGATGTGTATTATGTTTCATGTGAACTGGAATTGCCTTTGTCAATTTACTTTGCTGAGGAATGGGGCAATAAAGAGTCGTCCTCTTACACCTACAGCCCCACAGCTCATTATTGTAACCCTGCCCCTCCAGCCCTTGTGTTTACAGTCTCCTTTGAAGCCTCAGCCTGCTGCCTCTGTGGCTCCCTCTGCGTGGCACAGAGGAGGGATGGGAGCCTCTGTGACTGACTGTGACAATGGTTTTACATTGCAGGAGCCTTCTTCCTCTACGCAGGGTTTGCTGCCTTGGGACTGGTTTTCATCTACGGCTGCCTTCCTGAGACTAAAGGGAAAAAGCTGGAGGAAATTGAATCTTTGTTTGAAAACAGGCTATGTACATGTGGTATGTCGGATTCGGATGAGGGGAGGTATATCGAGTATATTCGGGTGAAGGGAAGTAATTACCATCTTTCTGACAATGATGCTTCTGATGTGGAATAATTTTCAGCTGCTGATGTATTTAATCATTTAAAAGCCTTCTGGGGGAAAAGCAGCTCTCTGATGACCTCTCTGCCCTGCTTCTGGTCTGGTTCTCCTTTCTACTGTGTATTTAAAAATGCCTTCATGTTCAGAAATGCTCCATTTGGGAGAAAATTCAATATGCTAGCATTTTCTTGATAACTAAAAGCAATGGCTTCCAAAAGAGATTGAATTCCACAATTATGTGACTTTACCAAGTGTGTCTGACACTGCCCCAATCCCCAGATGTTTAGTGGGGTGCGCTGTACCAGATGAACACAGAAGGCTATCCTAGATGGTCAGGGGCTGTCCTTATCTCCAGTACTGACAAAACCTAAAATAATCAAGTGGCTGATGAGAAAGCAGCTGACAGCTGTCAGATCCCCATCCCATTGGAGCCAAGGAAAAAGCTCTGCTGTGCAGTGTAACAAAGGATGAACGCTTAAGCTGCTGTAAGAGTAACCATTTAAAAGGTTTAACTGATTGAAAAAATACGAATACCTGCTGTATCCATCAGAGGGACATTCCCCAAATTTACCCAAAGAGAATTTTCATTATTTATTTGAGATAGCACATAGAGAGCCATACTCACCTGGATGGGGGTTCACTAGGGTGGTGTGTGTCTGTGCTACCCCCTGTTATCCATCCACTGCTGCTGCTGAGTACACGCTGCAGTTGGGAGTTTGTGTTTGTGAGAAAAACTGGCCAAACTAATTCCTGACAGCAGGAACACAGAGCTCAGGACGTGGCTGCATGTACAAATGTACTGGTATGCATTGCTAGGTACAACATAGAGGCTTCAGTTTAAATATATATATAAATGTTTTTCTTTTTAGCATTTGAACATATTGGTTTGTGCTTAGTTTTGAACACAAAAATACCATTAGCTAAAAGAAAGGGAAGGAGGGGAGAGGGTTTGTGCTGTTAAATGCACAGTGGGCATCCCTCCTGCGCCTTTTGCTTGTGAATAATTATTGCCTTCAGTTTCTCTCCATATGTGCAGAGTAAATGACTCCTGGCACATTTCTCTCCAAATTTCCTTAGTCAATTGGTGTCTTGCTGAATCTTAAAGAGAAATATTAGCCATGGGCAGAAGCCTGCATCTCATATTAATTGCCTTACTGAAGCATTGCAAACTTGTCAAGAAAATGTCAGGCACAAAACTAACTTGGCTGCCTTTAACATGGTAATGAAAATATGAATGGTATTTTATTTGCCTGCCATGATTGCTTGTCTTGGAAAATTGAATTTTATGCAGATACATAAAATATTATGGTTTTTTTCTTTGTCCTGTCCTCACTGCTTTAAGTCTTCAAAGATATGAGTTTGAAAGCATCAACAATTCAAATTCTTATCTTTGAAACATTTGCTTCATGAAAGAATGTGGAAAAATTCCTCTTCCTGTGGGCTGATGCCCAGTTATTTGGTAAAAAATACATTTATTTTTCATTGTGTAAAAATTAAAGAAGTAATTATGTTCATTAGCTTTTATAGATTTGGTTTGTGGGTTTTTTTGTGTTGGGAAATATTTTTAATGTTGAATTGCTATCAAAACCAAGACGGGACATTTGTTACTAAATTATTTTTATTGGATAACATGGGGTTTTGTTGTTGTAAAGAAGTCTGACATTCTGTTATTTAATCTTCTATGGGGGGAGTTCTTATTCTCCATTTATTGACCTTCAGGGACTGGGTGTATTTTGGTTTCTTTTNAGAGAAATATTTTTGGAAAGGAAACATTTTAAAGAATCCCTCTATGATTTGACTGGGGTTAAAAGGGAAAAACAGTAGACAGAGGGAATTTCAAATTAATCTTTGCAAAGAGCAGCTCGACCTTGAACGTCTCCTGTGCAGTGAGAGGGCTGGATTCTCATGCCTTCCATCTTGCCTCCCTTTTAAGCGCACAATATTTTTATGCTTGAAAGCACCAGCTGTAGAAAATGCTGAGATCTTCAGATCAATCTGTTGGAAGTGCTGAGGTCCTCAGACCTCTCTACAAATGCCCCTGCTGCAGGATGTCTCCATTCGGCTGTCACCTCTTTGAAGCATTCACTGAAGGTGCAGTACCTGAAATGAGAAAAAGGGATACTTGGCACAGAGAAGAACAAAACCATTTCAAGGAGAAATTAACTTTTTTCTGAAACCAAAAAATTGTGTTTGAAGACCTGTATTGGAAGCAGTTTTGTTACCTAGAGCAGTGTGTGAATGCTGTAACAGCCAACCTGTGCTTACACAGCTGATAGGTGTAAGTGGGTGTTTACTGGCTTCTGGAGGTGGGACTTAGGGTTCTGATGGCCCCAAAATCTCGAGCCCACACTCACCCTCACCCCTGTGAACATTCTCCTGGTGTGTTTTGCTGGAGCAGGACCTGGCGTCCCAGCACCGGCCCCGTGTCAGCGCTGACCCCACGCCTGAGTCCTCAGGGAGAGGGAATGCTGCAGGTATTGGGCATAGCTGGATCAAGTCTCTGGAAAGGTCACTGCCATGGGGTCAGCAGCCTCTTCTGTTTTGCAGGCAGTGCTGGGGCTTTTTAGCAGCAGAAGACGTCTCTGCCAGCCTTGTTTCATGGACCCTCCCAGAGGGAGCTCAGTCGCGTACAGCGCTGCGCTCACTTTCTCACACACGTTCAGTCTTACTGAAAACCATTTTCTGGAGGTTTGTATCCCCTGTCCTTTCTCACAAGACACAGCAACTGAAACATGCATTTTATTCCTCGCTGCTGCTGGCCATGAGGGTACAAAATACATTGGCTTCTTTATTGTCCCTCTCTGTTCTGTGCCCATGGAGAGCAGGGTTTAAGTCTTCCTTTTAGGGTTTCTTCACACCAAGACAGCGTTCCATACCTTACAAATACTGAACACAGTGCCAAGCATCATGTATTAAAAATCAGATCAGATACTCCAAATGAATCTTATGCTGTTAGGGTTTTATTTTTAGAATCTGTGAACATTTAGAGTTTATGAAGAAAATTAGAAATACGTTTCTATTTTGCAAATATTTTTATATTTATGAATGTTTTAAGTTTTAAGAGATTTTTGCTATAGGTAGACTTAATAACATTCCAGATGAAAGAATAAAAATGCAATGTAACTGACTAATTTCTTATTACAAGATTTTAATTTATAAAGTAGCATAAATAATGTCTAAGCACAATATTCTTTTATTGAAAGCTTTTGGCAGAAGATGTGAAATTGTTTCTTCACAAGGACTGCACACTTAATTCAGGTATTCTGTGAATCAGGAGTGCTAGAGTAATACTGCTGGTAGAGTTGAGCATATTGATTATACACAACAATTTGAGATATTTTAATTTTGAATTATCTACTGACTCTACATGTTGTGAGCTAACACCAACTATAAAAGAAACTAGTCCTGATGCATTTTCAATATTTTAAAACTTAATTCAAGTTAATTTGCATGTAGTAGTTTGTTCACCATGCTGATTAATTTGAGATAATTTGGCACTTTTTTCTTCCCCTTGTCACTGTTGATCAAAATAATCTTTTTACAAGAGAACCTAACCTGTTTTGAAAATACATAGAGTCAAAGCAAGGCCCAGGAGTCATCTGGAGGGCTGGAGTTGCATTGCTGTGTGGGCACCCCTGATCGGTCACTCTTGGATATATTTCCTTGGAAGGTGCAGTGACAACGCTGGCAGAAATTGTGGGGCAAGAAAGGGTAAATCACAAAGGACCATTCTTCCAACACTAACTTATTTTTGCATGGGTGGATAATGCCACATTTCATGTAGGAGTTAGGGTTGGGAGGGAGAAGAAGGAAATGATGCATCGAAAACACCACAAAGTCAAGTTTCAGTAGAGATGGGTGTTGCAGCCAGCAGGAGCAGTCTCTGACTTGTCTCTCTTGCGGGGTGAGGATGATGGGGCCAGGGACTGTGCTTGGTCCTGTGGATAGGAATGGAGGGGCTGTCAGGGGAAGAGGCACTCTTGTGTTGCTTTCCCATGCCTGTGTGGAGATGAGGATGTGGAGAGGAGTTGGCAAAGCCAGTATCTTTTTCCTTGGTGAAATCTCTTTTGCCATTTGTAGTCACTTGGGCTGAGCACTGGGAAGAAGTTTCGACCTCCAGGGGTTGCTACAGGCCCTGAGCAAGGGTCTTGCCTTAGGTTGGGGTAGCATTGGGTGCAGTCCCAAAGGCATTCAGTGGGCAAGGAAAAGACAGACCCAGTACTTCTCTGCTTTTCACCCAGATTTCTTCTTCTTGATGCTCTTCTGACGTGGTCGTCTTGGAATTTCACTTGCATAAGGGGCTTTGTTGGCTGAACATCACTGCTGCAAAAGAGGCAGAACCTTTACAGCAGAGAATGATCTTGGGGTAGAGATCAAGGCAGAAGAGACAGTTCTGCAAAGCACTTTAAAGAGTAAGACATGTGTGCACTTTTTTTCTGAGAGAATCAGGATAACCAAACCCATTCCTCTGCATTGGGAAGAAAATCAAGCTTTGTGTACCAGGCCAGAAGCAGATAATGCCACAATATGTGCTTTATGGCAAAATGTGTTTTTATTGCGGGTAACATTTACAGCTTACATGTAGCTGCTGCCTATAAAGTGACTCAATTGTTCTCTGGATTTTAACAAGTCATACTTTTGTGCAAAAATCTTAGTGGTTTTCTATCAATCTTCATCACTTTGTGTACAGTACAGTTAAGCATAATCCACAAGTGGTCTAGATTGTGGCAGTGTTACAAATGTCAGCACAGTAAAATTCTAGGTGAACATTGTTAAAGAAATATTGCTGTTTGTGATACTGGGGGTTAAAATTCCTCAAAGGCAACTATATATAGATTTTAAAAGTCTGAAAAAAAAGGCAGTTCTTATCTATTTTGTGTATGTTTTCATATAGAGAAGGAGTTTTTTATGTGCCAATAACCATCACTGTAGTGTTTTGTAACTGGGTGTTAATAGTGTTGCAGAGTTCTGTATATGAGAATACACTGTAGCCACAATGACCTGTTAGTGTGGACCAGGGCATGTTTTTAATCTTCCTCACACCTCTCATCAGAGGTGCTCATTCGTTGGCTTCAGTAGAGCTCACTCATGCCAGGGGAAGTTTGACAAGAGTCAGGCCTCAGGAGTACAAACTTCATCTAAATCCCTGCTTTTTCACATTGTCCCTAGACAGTATGTTACATGTGACTGATCTGGCACATGTAATTTTAGAGCTTCAACTCCAGTTCAGTTACACTCCTTCATTTTGTTGAGAAAAATTTTGTCAGAATTTGCTTTGGCCTTTCATCGTATTTATACAAACAAGGAGCAAATGATGAATTATGAATATTGTCCACCTATTTCTAATGGAACCATCTGTTTCTGAAGTGTTAAAATAAAGGCAAATTTCTCTTGCTGCCTTAAACATTACACAAACTTTGGAGAGGACTGAATGTATGACCATCATCGTGACTTCTGCAGGAGGAACTCCACGGATCCTCAGCAGTGTGAGGCGAGCTGGTTTCACGGTGCTGGGATGCTGCGTTCACTGCGGGCCCTGCCTGGGGCACGCTGCCACCTCTTTGATTCCAAGTGTTCCCACAGTCCCTGTGACACTGGTAGGATTATTCATGTGCTTGATATTCTCCATGTGCTCAGTGTCCTGCTGGTCCGGGACCTCTCTGGGAAGTGGCACAAGTCATTCTCTGCTTTCCATTGTGAATCTCACTCCTCTACAGAATGGTTAACCGGATCGTTGTGTGACAAAGGCCATGTAGAATATTTGAGACCATTGGGGACCAAGCTGATAGTAACAATTCCATGCTGAACAACGTGCACATGGTACCACAAGGCACACTGTAATCCCTGGGCATGGGTTTTGGTATTCAGTACAAAACAGGTTTTGGCAAAACAATTTACTGGATTGTCCAAGTCATTTCTTAACTATGTCAAACATGTGCCATTTCCATTTCCAACCGGTCAAGCCTATAATGTATGAAAGTGTTGTACATTTTCTGAAACTTAAGTGATGTAAAATTATTTAATTGACTTATGATTGCTTTAATGAAGTTTGGTCTTTACATAAAAATAAATATCTTCAAAGAATTGTCAGTGCCAGAAGTGTAAATGAACAAAATAAAAGGTGAGATACTTAATTACAGAATTTTTCTCAAGGTTTCATTTGTTTGGGTATTTGGGTCATCTTTTTGAGTGCCAGCTTTGCATTGCTCAGCAAAAATGAGCTCAGATAGGCTGTGGGCTTGCCTGAAATAAGGGAAAGGTAAGAATAGCTTTGAATATGATCTTAATATGATGTTTTTCAAATCAGAGAATGGTTCTGTGACACCAGGTAAGTGTCCCTTCCTTTCTGGAGGATTTGTTTGAAGAGCTGAAAGCAGCTATGCAGAGCTGCCAACTGTCCCAGTGTCCCACCATGGGTTTGCAATGTCCTCTGCCCAAACAGACTGGTTTCCTTACAGCAATTTACACCTGGAAAAGAGCAGGAGTTGCTGTTTTCTATGGGGAACTAGTGGGGAACTGTCCTAATTCTGTCTGTTTAATTAAGGAAATTGCTGGAATCAGTTAGATGGCTAAAAAAACCCAGCACTGCTGTGCTGTGCTGTGCTGTGCTGGGGCTGCCCTGGCTGCGCTCCCAGTGCAACAGAGGAATTGCACCCACGAAAACAAATGGGAAATGGTTCTGTTACATCCACTCACCACAGGTACCACAACTGAATCCTGGTGAGATCCAGAGCTGGCTCTGAAGGAGCTGTAATCTTTTCGTCCAGGATGCAGAGAGATCACATCCAGTGGAGAGAAGCTGGCAGTGGGAGACTGCCTGGCAATCCTCCATCTGTGGCAGTGCCTATCTCCAAGAGGCAGCTCATCATTGTGCACTGGCAGCTTCTGTTTCTAGGTTTCTGGTTGACAGTGCTTATAAAGGTGACGAGTGGCTGCAGTTCATATTACTTGTCACCAAAACTACTTGGCAGCTTTGTGGGATAATGAAAATCTGGTGGCTCTGCTGTTAAATACTCAGGGTTTTTTGCCTTCTGCCATTTCTCTGCTCCAGCTGCTATTAAAAAGCAACTACTGATGGATTGATTTTTGCCAAATGCATTCTCCCTTCTGTAGAAGTGAACTGCAGGCAGTTACAATAGTTGCTCCAAATCTTTGTGAGCATTTTCAGGATCAGGTCTGGGTGATGCTCTGTCCAAACTAAAGTCACCCACACAGCGCTGTGTGGCCTTTGCTTTGTGCAAGGCACCAAGTGCTTCTTTCAAGGCTCCTACAGTTTGTGGCAAGAAAGTGGGAAACTTAGAGGTATGCTTAAAAAAAAAAAGGTCCTTTTTTTCTAATCTCAGTGGTTATCTGCTGGGTTGCTCTGGGCTGGTTGAAGAGACCTGCTGCCAATTGTCCTCTGAGCTGGTGTCCCTCCAGTCACCCCTCGCCCCCACAGAGCTCCCTGAACAAACATACTCGGGTGCTGCAGCTGCAACAGTTTCACTTCCACTTGACCCAAAATGAATGACATCTCAACTCCTCTCCTGATGGAGTGTCTAACACATTCAGCCCTTCAAGCAACCAGCTGAACTCTGTGGGACCAATCACTCACACTTGCCATCAGCAGTGCCACAGTCTCATCCTGGGCTGTTTGTTAGCTGGTCTCCAGGGCAGGTTTTCACTTGCTTGTTTAACGTGTTACCCATCCAGTACCCACATGTGCGTGTGATTGAGAAACTCTGTATAGACCTGAGTTTGGAAAGCTTTTGCCTTTTGAGAGTTAACTGCAGAACTACCAGGGATATTTTCTGCATCTTGATTTTGACAGAAAAATCTGAAGGGTTGTTTGAGTTTAATTTGGTTGGATACTTTTATAGATCTTGGGATCTGGGTTTCAGGAGGATACAAGGATCCATCTGTATTTCTGATGTGTGAAACCTTTGCCTTAGCTAGCACACTCTGATTTTGGTTGCTGTGATAGCTCAGATAGAATCCTTAATGCCAAATGGAAAAGCAGGGATTCATACATGAAGCAGTAAGATTTATTGCATGAAGGAAGAAAGAGGAGCACACACCCAAAATGACATACCCACAGTGTTGTAACACGTTAACACTGGCATCACATGGCGGGGAATTAGGTGCCTTTTATTGCAGGCAGAAAGGGGCAGGGAAATGAAAGGCTTCCAAACCAGCCCTGTTCCCTGGATTGTTCTTCAGAAGATCAGAATACACAAATCCTTACAGAGATGCAGGAGTTATGCACAGTCTAAGGAGCTGCAGTGCACTGATGCCAAGGGAGCACATCCCTGGAGGGGACTCAGGTGTGAGAAGGGAAAACAATGGCCTCCCAATTTCACAAAAGCAGTGAACTGTATCCATCCCCATTGGAAAGAAAATTATTACATATCACTAAAAGTGGAGAAAGGGGGCTGGAGAGGTGGGGAAGGTCCATGCCTGAAGGAACAGTCAGAGTTTGGGGGCCTATCAGGGAGGCAGTTTGAGATACGAAAGCAGTGTGAGGGCAGAGGGGCTGGATTAGCTAAACTTCATAATCAAGGTGATATGTGGAGCTGAGACTGGATCAGGTTGCCTTGGCAACATGAGCAGAAAAAACACAAAGCAAATCCTGAGCAGAGGCTGGGGGAAGGAAGTGCAGCGTAAGGTATGGAGGATGGTTAGTGAAGTGTGAGTGTGGGCATGGTGTCTGCCACACCACTGCATGGGGACAGTGTCAAGCTGTCCTGGGTAGAGGGGGACAAAGTCAGAAGGTAGCACTGGGCTGAGGATGCACATGATTCAAGATCTTAATCTCACTCTAAAAAATAGGGGTTTTTTTTCCAGGACTCAGATTCATAAGCTTAGTCCTCAATTTAATTTTTTTTTTTACAATTCTTGAGTGCTGCAGTGCACTTTGTTAATTGCTTAATCTATCAAAACTGCATATATAGAGAAAATTAATCCCAATTTCCATATCCTCCTCTGCTGAGGCCGTTTCTACGGCCTCGGGTTATAGGTCTTAAAGGTCTAAGAACATTTTAAGGTCTTAAACAGAGTTGTTTATTATATGAAGGTACAAGTCTGAAGGTACAGGAGTTCTGAACGAGTGGTCTTACATTCTCACAATCGGTTATAAACATAAGTCTTAGCAAGCAAAATTCCAGTAAAGCAATAATCAAAACACAGAATTTAACATCACAGCCTCCAGGTAAAACAATCTCCAATCTCCTGACCCCAAGCAAGGTTTCCAGCCGTGGGGTTGCAATAACAGAACAGGATCACGAGATCACAAATCCCAGACGGGGTCACAGCCGCGGGGATCACAGTGACAGAAAAGGCCCCGAGTTTCAGAGCCCAGCAGAGTTCCCGGCTGCAGGACTGGGGTGTCCCCAACCCGGCAGAATTCCCGGCTGCAGGACTGGGGTGTCCCCAACCCGGCAGAATTCCTGGCTGCAGGACTGGGGTGTCCCCAGCCCAGCAGAATTCCCAGCTGCAGGACTGGGGTGTCCCCAACCCGGCAGAATTCCTGGCTGCAGGACTAGGGTGTCCCCAGCCCAGCAGAATTCCCGGCTGCAGGACCAGGGTGTCCCCAACCCGGCAGAATTCCCAGCTGCAGGACTGGGGTGTCCCCAGCCCGGCAGAATTCCCAGCTGCAGGACTGGGGTGTCCCCAACCCGGCAGAGTTCCTGGCTGCGGGGCCACGATGGCAATGGGGGGTCCCGGGGTCCCAGCCCACACAGAGTCCCCGGCAGCCCTGACCAGCGCTCCGGCAGCGAACGCCGCAAGGGGGAAAATGGGAGGACACCGCAGGGCCCAGATCCCAGGCAACAAAGACTCCAATAGATGGTACCTTAAAAATCCCCTTTTGGCTCCCTGGCAAGGATTGTTCCTCAGGCTGCAGAAGGTGGAGGTTGGATAGATGGATCAGATTGATCAATCGATACCTTCAACCCAGAGGCTTTTTATCCAAAAATTACAAATGCATTTTCGTATCTTTATCTACACACTGGCCAATCTAGGTACAATTTTTAAAGTTCGTTAAACTATGATAAACTATGAAAAGTAGTATCAAAAAACCTACGCATATAGCATATCTATTAGCGCAAAAACTTTATCTTGCTATCGTAAAAGTTCTATCTTGTTACGTGAAAAATTTTGTCTTAACATACGTGAAAAGCTCTATCTTATTTACACAAAATTCGTACAAAATTATAAGCAGCACTGTACTTTTGTTGTGTCTAGACTCTATCACTAGGCCTGAAACTCTGTACCTCTACACAAACAATTAGGCACTTCAGAAAGCTTAAAACTGAGGCTTAAATTTCTACTTCATGTGTGTGGCTTTATATATTTTAATTTTTCCAAAGGTTTTAATCCAATTCCTTCACCTTTCATTCTCTGTGGAGGATCCATGGGAACATGGACTCCAACACTCCTCTGTTCCCAGCTGCATCCACCAGTTCATGCATGGTAACAAGGCACAGGAACAGGGTGAGCCAAGCCCTGCTCTGCTGGCACATCCTACCCATCTCCTTAACATGTGACATTTTCAGCCTTCCCAGCCCTGCAGCTTTTCCTTCTCAAAACCATTTCCACAGCTGAGGCTGGTGAGACCCCATGTTCCTATCCAGCTGTCACCAAATCCCTCACACATATTTTCTGCCTGAAGCCTTCACTCAGGGTCACTCAGCATAGCTGTAGTTGCAAAGGGGAGGCTGTTGGCAGTCACATAAGGAGCTGTCCTGCAAGTTCCAGATGACTTCTCCATCCCTAAAGTGGCAGCTGTGGCCTGCAGCAGGTGGCTGGGTCCCCACTGGGAGGTGGTGCCTTGGAATAAGCATTGCCATGAAATTGGTACTTGTTTTAATATATTCATGGTGAGATGGCATCAAAACAGTCTGACGACTCCCAGTGAGCTACTTCATTGTCCAGGGTGTCTGGTCAGTGTGCCCTGTTACTGGATTGTCACAAGATGTGACTGCAGTCAGTCAGTCTCATGCTGTGTGGCTTCTCCTGTGCTCTCCCTGGTGGTGGAGGTACCCATAACCTGCAGGTTGGCTGAGGGGGCTCAGGGAGAGGCAGATGCCCCATGCAGCTTTGGAACTAAGCTCCTGTCCCCACTGCTCTCCTCTCTGGGCTGCTAAAAATGATGGGAAAAAAGTCAAGAGCAAGCCAAGTTTTTGTAAGCTGGGTGAAGGCTAACTGCCACCCCAGCCTTATACCAGATGAGACAGTTTTTGTATTCTATGTGTCAGGTTTCCGTGTGGCTGGTGGGACTCACACCGGGGGCATTGGGAACCCCACAGTCCCTGGTGGGAGAGTGATGAGTGCCCGTAGTTAATGCAGCCCAAGGCTCTGCACTCAGGGACGAGCTGGTGTTGAGGTAAAACACTGCTGCTCTTTGTTATTGCACAGAAATGTGGGTGAGGAGAGGCAGGAGAGGCAGGAGTTGTGCTCTGAAAGGGTGGAGCAGGGCAGGGCAGCAGCAGCACCCAGCCTCCCTCCCCATACACCTACAGCTCCCCTTCCTCCAGCCCCTCGCCCCTGCCTTGCTCTTAGCACGGGGAGGGAACGGCTCAGGCCGTGGCTGCCTCCCTCTGCAGCAGCTGCTGCGAGCAGGCACAGCTTCCCTGGAATCCTCTACCTGGCAGGGCTTATTCCCCAGCCCTAGGTTGGGTGTCTGGTGATAGCAGCTGGCTGTGGCCCAAAGTACCCTGCTCCAGCTGGCCCTGCCATGAATGGGGCTTGCACTGGGCATGCTTGGAGATCCCTACCAGCTTCAGCTGGTTTGGGGTTCTCCAAAAATTCATTTGTTTGCATGGAGTGCAGCTTCTCTGGAGAGTAAAGCTCCTTACAGACCTCCTGTTTCCCAAGAATGACTCCGGACAAGGAAATGAAATAAATCTTCTGCAATGAGATGTATTGGTTTGTCCTATGATCAACCACAGCTCTGGGTCCTTGGGCCAGGCCAGCACCCATGTGCTGAGTGTGACACACTGGCAGCAAGTCACAGCACTCTCTCTGCAAACAGGCACAAATAGTTGATTTGGATGTGTTTTCTCTCAGCTCTATTAAATAATTCAACAGGAGGCCTCTTTCAGCCTTCTGCCTTATCTTGACTCACTCACTCTCCACCACTCTGTGTTTAGTCCCAAGATTCCCCATCCCCTCACATGGAGCTGGTGTATCAGCACCTCTGCAGCCGTGAGCTGTGAGCTCACCGTGAGCTGGGGGTGGCAGCCTGCACATCCTGAGGGAGCAGAGTCACTGCAGTGTGGGTGGAGAGGGGAACACGTTCAGTGTCCAGCTCAGAGCCAGGACACCTGGCTGGAGTTCCACATCACCCGCTCTGGAGAAGCAAGTTCTGGTTTGGGTGACTGGGACTGTCACCTCCAACCCGTCAGAGGCTGTCAGGGAGAAGAGGCTGAAGAAGTGTTGCAGAAAGGTCATTGATGTTCATGAGGACAGATTAGGCACTGGATGCTGAGAGTTAAATATTTTTTCCAGGAAAACTCATCCCCCCTCAATCTGCTGTCTGCTAAAACCCTTAAAAAGCCAATTCACAGTTTCTACCAGAGAAATAATTACTTCTATGAAGACTTAAGCTCTCATTTCCTATAATGATAATCCTTTATGAAAATGAAATAAGAATTTCTACAAAGCTCCTGGAGGTTCCTGGCAGAACATCCAGCAACAAACTGCCCATTAATGACAAAACTTCTTTTGGTGCTTACCCAGAAAACCTTGCCTTGCAGGTTACTGTAATTAGAGCTGATTTCAGAGGGAAATAAAGTTAAAAGCTGCATATTAAAACTGGTTATGACTGAAGCTTACTGTAGTATTTTCAGTGAGAGATTTCAATCTGTGTCTAGTAACATTTGACTGCCACCTATAAACAAATGTTTTTTGGTTAATTACAGGTACCCTTCTGTCCTTTTCCCCAACAAAACTCTACTTATAATTCATGCTTAAAACAGTTTAAAATGTGTATTTCCATGGCCTCCCTGGAGGCTCAGCATGCTGCCAGGAAGAATTACATGGATGAAAAAGGAGTGCCTCTGCCTAAGCTGTTGCCTCAGAAAAAGCTGGTGGTGCCTGAATGCATTTAGTGAGATGACAATCATTACTGTAGGCTACAAATATTGATGGATTAATTCAGCAGCATCAGCTGCTGAATTATCAGCTGAAGAAAGCACAGTTTGAGGTTACTACTTCCTATTAAACCAAACTCAGCTCTTCCCTGAAGTCACAAAAAGATAAGGGGAAAGAAAGCGCCTGAGCAGAGGGGCAGACTGGTGCTGAGCTATGGAGAAAGCACAAGTCTCTTTTAATGAAATAATAGTAATGTAAATACTTTACAATACTTCTCTAGTGGCTAAAAAAAGCACCCAGCCTTATTTGTCATCATTGCCATCACACAAACCACTACAAAGTTAGTTTTCTTTCTTCTGATTGCTTTGCAATTACAGGTAAAAATGGGAACGTAATTTGAATTTATATACTCTTATCCATAGGTTTTGAAACATGATTATCTACAGTGATTAATAATCCAGGTGGTGAATTATTGCATTAGAGACATGTATGCAGCTCTTATGTACAGCTGGTCAGAGGGTGAGCTTCTGGGATTAGAGTGCAGTCCAGGCTGAAACCTGGCTGGAACTGGACAGATTATGAGAGCTTCTATATCAGTGGCTGAAGAGAAAATAAGTGATACCCACTTATTTAAATGAGATGTTTAAATGATGATAAATATGAGCAATAACTTAATAAAGAGCATTTGAAACCCCCCCATACATCCATCCATATGGTGCAACTGTCCCTCTTTTCCCACCTGCATTCCAACCTGCATTCTTTGTCCCATAGGTTCATAGGCTCAGACTAGGAATATGTCTGCTCAGAGGCCAGCTCTGCAGATCTGGAGTATCTGCCTGAATGCTTCAGTGTAAAATGAATCATGGTTAAAACAATGCTACTATCAGAGAAATCAGGAGCAGAAGTTCCACTGCAAGTCAGTGGCAGTTCATCTCTGTTTGGGTCACCAGCACCTCTCTAACCCAGACACCAAAGAACTCTTTGGCCAGGATGCAATTTTACATCTGCTGGGGTAATAAACCCCTCCAGTGTAAAGCACACTGTGCTGGAGCTTTTAGCTGTAATGTGCCACCCTCTGGCCTCTGCCACAGTGTGACAGGCTGGCAGGCCGAGTGTCCCGAGGACACATCAGCTGTGGGGGAGGCTGGGAAGCCGGACACACACCCCTGGAAGGACGGGCAGGTACAGACCACGTGTGAGGGACTGCGGGGAAAGCAACATCCAAGCCAGCATGGGCTGCTGCTGCTGTGGCACAATCGGATTTCACTTTGTCAATACTGAGTGAAAAACTATCCTTTAGAAACTACTGGTAACAGCTGAGCTTTTAGAAAATCATAGCTGTTTCTCAAAGAAATGATATCTCCTCTGAAGATGAATATTGCAGCTTAAAAATATATATAAGGGAGTTTGCTTTGACAATAAATTGGGGCAACCTAAAAAAGAAAATCTGCTTATGTCAAGCCTTAGGAAGTGGGCAGTGAACTGGCTAAGTGATAGTTACAGGGTTCAGAAGTCTGGCTGTGCAAAACACTTCCTGTGTATGCAATTTATACATATAAAAGTCAATGCTATTTTCTTCCAGGTAAAAGTCCACTGAAATTTCTGAGCTGCTATTTTTAAAAAATAGCACAGCCATAAACCTGCAAATTGTTGAGTGATGTAGGCCTTCTTTTAAAAATTGCTTTTAGCTTTAAAAAAAAAAGGGGGGGGGGGGAAAGGAAAAAAAGGAGGGAAAAAAAGAAAAAGAAAAGAAAAGAAAAAAAGGAAGGAAAACCAGCCACTAATTTGATGATGAGAACAGAGACAAAGAATGGTGACGAGTCTCATTCAGACACTCACCCCTTCTACAAAACATGGAGAAAACTCTGACCTGGTACAATAAGGGCAGTGAATCTTTGAACAGCAGACTCTAAGTGGAAAGAGAAACATACTAATTTTATAGAGGCAAATCTCCTGTTCTGTTTAAGGAAGTCTCCAGCGTAGCTTTTGCCCAAGCCCAGTTTGTGAAGAAGAGGAACCTGCATGCAGCCAGCTGGCTAATGCCAGCACAGGCACACACACACACGCACACACACACACACACACA